>JAHWFP010007812.1:23639-60808 GCA_023313725.1 Lithobius niger | reverse complement strand
TCACTCCCCTTCCCTCCCCCCCCCCCTCATTAAGTTGCCGTTCGGTCGGTAGATGGCATCGTATGTTCGCGTTGCTGGACGTTGCGTTCTGGGCGCAGCTACTATCTCAGCAGGCCTTGGCTGCTATTCTTGTAATTTGCCGTTCCGTCGGTAGATGGCATCGTATGTCCTGCTGGCTGCGCTGCAGATGCAGATGACTGCTTCGTATGTCCTGCTTACTGCTGCTGGCTGCCTTGCGGATTTTGTGTAATTATATATATAGATAGGCTAGCAAAAAGAATGAATTTATTTTAAGGCAATTTTTAACAATTTGGTGTGCAAAACGGCCTTGAAAATGGCCTAGAGTTAGCCTTGAAAATGGTTTCGTCTCTTTTGTATGAACCCTGAAATGCGTGTAGAGTAGAGAAATCACCATGCTGTTGCTGGCCCCTCCAGAGGTCCAATTAAAGTTAAAACACGAGTTGATGATGGACTGGTACCCCTTGATGATAATAGGAAACAAAGCCCAACTGGAAGATAAGGTTCAGGAAAGTTGCCAAAGTCACCGACGGATTGCAAGGAGCAACACTTTGTTCGGTACACCAGGTATACCACCGACGCCACTTAGCTTTGTAGACCTTCACAGTTGACGCCCTATGACTGAAGAAGGCGACGAGTAATAGGCGATGAAAAACCAGCCGCTCGCACGGTCAAAGTCACCAAGCGTGAAGATGTAGACACGCCGGGTTTTTATGAAGGGTCCTGCCTCGGTGTAGTGTCAGGAGATCTGATGACAAGAGGCAGCACAACCAAATCGTCCTTGGACAATTCCAACAGGTCTACAAACCATGGTGTGTTTGGCCAAACCGGTACCACTAAAATGAACTCGCAACTGGACTACCAAATTTTGGCCAGAACCCTCGGAAGAAGAGGGAACGGGAAAAAGGAGTTAAGCGAACATTGCGTTACAATTCAGGCAGAGACTGTCGGCACCCCAAGCCAGGCAGAACTGGGACACAAGACAGTGGGAGTAGGTGGTTCTGGCATCTGGCGAAGAGGTTTATCCATGGTGTCTCCCACCGTTGAATAATGGCCACGAAGATCTTTGGGGACAGCTTGCATTCCGTGGTTGGAATCGTGTCCTACGCGACAACTCGTCGGCCATCATGTTTTCCCGCAATGAGTCTGGGTAGCAATGTCACATGAAGTTCTTGACATAGGAAGAAAAGGGTAGACATTGCATCCATCAAGAATCCGGAAGTGCGTCCCGAACACTTATAAGAGACAGCAGTGGTGTTGTCGGACATGATTGCAAACACTCCCTGTTAGTTGAGAGGACCATACATGAACCAAATAAATGTTGGCACTGAGCCCCAGCATGTTGATGTGCAGGGTCGCCTCATCTGCTGACCAGACTTCTGACGCCGTAAGGTCGTCCATGTATGCACCCCAGTCAACAGTCGAGGTGTCTGTGAAGGGAAGAATACCTGGACTGGGATTGTGAACAGGAACTACCGCCTGACGTTGCCCGTGTGAAGCCACCATCGAAATGAGAGTCCCAAGGGAGATTGTCTAGGGAAACCAGATCTTCTAAAGAGTTAGGGGGGAGTCCACCAGGCACCGAGCGGAACGAGCGTCGCGCAAGAATCCAACTAACTTAAGACTGCACCCAAATCTCTGGCGGAAATCCAAGACAGCCTGTGCAAACCCTCCAGGGTGGTTAGAAGATTCAACACTCTGGAGAAGGACGGGTCAGGAAGTTGACTAGGTCGATTTCCGCTCCCTGAAAAACAAATGACTGAGTCGGCTGGAAGCGAGATTTCGTAGGGTTGACTCAGAGGCCCAGCTGTGCATACAGCGAAAGGAAAAACCTGAGCTCTTGTAGAAGCGCGGTACACGTATTCCGGAAAAGCCAGTTATCGAGATTCACGTGACAACGAATCTTACGGCCGTGAAGAACACCCACCACGGGGCGGAGAACGGACGTAAACAAGTGGGGGTGCCGTCACAAGACCGAAGGGTACGACTTCGAAATGGTATGTCTGGCCGCCGGATTGGGAGAGCAACAGATGAAACACTGACAGATGTAGGGCAACATGCAGGTACGCGTGCAAGTCGACTGACGCCGTGAACTCCCCCTGTACCAGAGATTCCCTCATGGAAGTCAAACCCACGACCCTGCACCTACGAAATGAGCGACCTCCACAACCATGATATGATCCATGATCTTCGTATTGCTGTTGCTGAGAGGTCCGAACCTCCCGGAGGTGATCGGTGAAATCCACTTCACCCTCTCTAGCCCATGGCCCACTTGGTAGGGGGAAACGAATCCACTACTGACGAAAAGGGCCTTTCCGAAAGGGGTTAGTATTCCTGGGCTTGGTATAAGGGCAGACTGTGCAGCAGGCTTTGGAACAACAGAAACCTGCACCTTGTCACACACAACTCTGGGGCCACAGACAACAACTGATCATTACGAGACTTGCAGAATAGTAAATGGGTAATACCCTGTTCGAAGCGCATCTTTATTCTGCATACATGCGGATTAAATATTAAATGTGCTCCGAACGGGGTGGACACATCCGAGGTAAAGTGGATCGTATCAGAGTTAAACTAATTCACACTGGTTCGTGGATCGAACATGATTCACTTCGCATCACTTCACTTGAGTGTGCACTTCGGATGGAAATGTGGGTCGAATTCCGAATTAGCAACATTTCATCACCAGGTGGCAATCTCGTTTCATTTAGTGTTTACTCAAATGCACCTCGCATAAACAAAGGAAGCCCGCACTAATTTTCAAGGGAAGTTTATACGACTGCCAGCACCTATTATTAAAAGTTTATGGGCTGGTGGCACCACAGTGCGAGTGTTAGTCCAAGCATGAATCTGTTAAGCGACAATGGCGTGTTCTGGTGAGTGGCTGAGAAACTAACTAACTCCTTTTCGCTGTGCTCTCGCTCTTGTGCTACGAACGGGGTCTAGTAAACTAATCTGGATTCGACCCACATTTCTCTCAATTTGGAATTTGATTCTGAATTAAAAACCTGTACTCCGAAAGGGGTACAACAGGCGCAACCTCCCTACATGTCCAAAGGGATTCCAGAAGCCGACTCACACTTTTGAGTCTGAAAACCATGTTCATCAGTGCCCGATGATCCCAGTTGAAGGCGGCATCCTCCTGGAACGATGATGCATGCTGCTTCAAATGCAAACAATCTTCAAACAATCCATTAACAAGGAGTCATCCCGCGACTCCTTAGGTTCAGCCAAAAAACCACGGAGGGCCCGCAGTCAATGCAGAATAGGCCAAATCCAAGTGAGACCCAGCTCGGAGGCACCATCTAACCCAATCCTCCATTGTCAGCCTAGCAAGTGTCGTCTTAATCGTAGCAGAGGCAGGCAGGAGGCAGGCTCCATAGCTGTATGGCCGGTAATAAATTCGGCCTCCAGAAAAGCGTGGTAACAAGCATGTGTGGGCACCTTCATTCAAGTCGCAGTAAAGAAATAATTTTGCTTTGAGTCTTGCGGTGGCACAGGATGACCCACAGAAATATTGGTGCAATCCTTCAACTTTTGAAACACTTAAAGACTGGGGTAAATGGTGAGACTGTGCAAGTATAGAATCAGAATTAGCAAAGGTCGTCCGTGGCGGGTTGGCAAGGTTAACCTCAGGTGGCGGTTGCTCCTTAAAAAAAGTTCCAGGGAGATAATTGTGAGTGGAATCATCAAACTGCTTCCACAGAATAAAACCAACCCCCTCTCCATAAATGTCCTCATGGCAGACCGGTTACCATCCTCCGAACGCTGTCATAATGGTCTTTACTCCGACGTACAGTGTAGAGTGGAGCAAGAGTCACGGAGCACCCCTAAGAGCCATCCAAAGTGGCAGGAATCACTCAGAATAGGTGAAGTGCCAACGTGGCAATGCAGTGACAATCACTTGGAACTGCCAAACTCTTTACGTACAGGCAACACACAATCTTCCTGCGATCCACTGTGTACAGGTATCTTATGATGCATGCCAGTGTACAAGGCTATCCATTGTACAAAACCAGTCCATACATGGCAATCCCTCCTCACCACTAACAGTCCCCATTTTCGCACTTATTAAATTGGAAACCCCAACCGGCATTTCAAGAATAGGTGGTAGGGTTTGGGTCGGAAGAGAGCCGGGAGAAGCACGTGCGTTTAAATGAAGACTCGGCAGCATCAGCTGTGCGGCAGCGTTCAAATTTGGGTCAACAACATCCAACAAAACATCTGCCAGCGTGACCGGAGGGCCGAGACAGGTGTATTAATTTTCGGGCTACAAGCATAACCAGAAAACAAGGAACCAGCGGTCTAATGGGCTGTTGACAAGCGACGCAGGTTGGTTTTACGCCAAATTTTCAGCAGCTAAGACTTTTGTTCCTTAACCCTTTAACTGCTACGTTAATTTTATATCTCCGCAAAAGTAGGGGTAGCAACTTGAAGGAGCTTTAACGTGAGGCACATGCCTCTACCAACTCGGCCACGGACATCTCTGGAGTTGCCTTGTTAAGGGAACCTAGTGTTGTCATTTCTCCATGGTTGCCCATCTCCACATAGTTTGGACTCTTTGTTTTTAATACTTAAAAACTGCTTGTGTTTGCTCGAGCATAGCGCTTAAAAGGTTAGCATTTTGTGTTTGGAAAAATTCTTTCTTAATCCTAAGTGCTACATTAATTTTATATCTCCACAAAAGTAGGGATAACCTGGACGGGACTCGAACTAGCTATTTGAAAGAGCTCTTAAACGTGAGGCACACGCCTCTACCAACTCGGCTCGTTAAGGGAACCTAGTATTGTTGTCATTTCTCCATTGTTGCCCATCTCGAGCATAGTTTGGACTGTTTTTAATACTTAAACCTGTGCTTGTGTTTGCACGAGCATAGCACTCAAAAGGTTAACAGAATGGGAAAGACAAAACACACGGGTCATTAAACAAATTATAGCTCTCATACACTTACAACAAGAGTGCTTGTCTCACGGAGTCTTCTGGCGCGTGCATGAGGTTTCATCCCCCCGACGAGAGTACGAATTCAAAGGTTAGTCATTTATAGGCAGAGAGCAAAGCATGCAACATACTTGGACAAATGCTTTAACAAAATGGAGGCAAGTGGTGCAGCACGCTAGGGCTGAGCATATACGCCACCCGCTGGTGAACTATGGAAGCCTCAAAGCGAAATGTAAGGTCTTTGAGCATTTATACAAATGATGGAAAGCTAATAACTAATGAGAAGTATTTTCGGATAGTAGTTAAAACTAAAGCAGCACCGATACGGTATTGGATCGGTATCTTTCGCAGAAACATTGATAACTCTGGAACCGTTCGAATTTACAACATGCAGTTCGCGGCATTTTGCTCAGGAAATTACTGAGTATCTTTCTAGCTATGTTTTAACTGAGTTACTATTAAAATTTTTTTTTATTAATTATTGGACTTTTGCAGGAAACTACACTGCTGATGAAAAATTGGGGATACAATTTAGGATGTCTGTATCGGTACCGGCAAAATTGTTAAAATCGGTTCGGTAAAAAGTTGGTATCGGTGCAGCCTCAGTGAAAACAATTTTTTTTTCTGCTTAACGATATGAAGAAACAACACACATTCATTACGAAAGTTTTATTTTATGATTCATCCTAAGAAACTTATGTTGTGATCTCTGTATTAATAGACACGTCCCAAAGAGAAAAGAACAACTGATTCCTAATACATCACAGAGACACGCTGACTCTGGTTAAAAGCAACATTCAACGCAAATGCAGACATTACAAAAGAGCACCAGCTCACTATCTGCTATACTGAATATACATTACAATCAAAGTATAATCAAGATAATATCTACAGTTGCAAGATTATAATTAACTTAATTCAAGCCGCCAACATCCAGTCCTAATAACAATTTAGAAAACACAACTTGGGAACACAAAGCAGAAATTAATTCTGCGTCAGTGATCCAGCAGAAATAAACTTTTTGTTCCAGAGCTATGCTTGGGAGCCTGTGACCACTGGTTTATTCTTGCACCAAACGGCAACAAGATTTTCTAGCTACCAAGCTAACTGCATCCGCAACAATTTCAAATTACGGCAGACCTATAACAATATTGTGAATGTAGCCTACACATTATTTCTATTAGCTTGTCAATTAGTTATTTCCGTCTTTAATTACATAGGCGTTTCATTTACCCAACCACCAAATTTTTTGCTTTGGCTGAACCAATTCTGAAAAACCGGATGGATATAGCATGAACAATTAAGAAGTTCAACGGCAAAGAGCAAAATTTTATCAAATTAAATAATATCAGTAATCCTACAGTTGTACAATAGTACAACTGTGGGTGAATTTAGTAACAGTAGAATACAGTAAATTTAAGATTTAAAAGTGAATTTAATTTTACTCGACCAAGAATAAACACAAGAGATTAAAGAAACATTAAGAAAATACGGTAAAGTAATTTGGCCACTTAATGTAGTGCTACCATGTTTAGTTTGTTGGTAGAATGCACAAATGGCACAATGTAACCTAAATGCCACAATTTATTTCCAACGTCTATTCAAATGCAATTTGTAAACCCTTTTTCAAACATCCGAAGTGACAAAATGCTTGCAGGTATGTAATCCATGACCCCTCAGAAATGGCTTTCATTAAGAAAGAACACTTAAAAATTCCCCTGCATAAATCTAGATTAAAAAAAAAAACCCACGTACGCCAAGATGATCAACACGGGCCATATGTTAAACCCACAGCCCTCAGGGGCAGAGTTGATTTTACACGGCACATGTGCCATGGCGACGTGCCACCAAGCGTTAACAGACTACCACTGCATTCACCTGTCATACGTATATCTACAATTTATATACGATTGTGCAAATTCAACTTTTAACATGTTACGTGTGTGCTACTGTTATTCACAACTTGGAACTTTTTTTTTAAACTAGGACTGGTTTACAAACTAGCATTCTGTGTTGCGGGGTAGGAGAAAATGCTTCCAAATAGGCTGCCAGTTCAAACTGTAATTGCCACTTAGCAATAACAAAAAGAAAGAAAAAAAACTTCCATATACAAAGAAGAAAATAAATAATTTCTTGACCTAAGATAAATTTAAAATATTTCTTGCTATCAGGTCTGCTAAAAACATTAAAAATGTTAAATGCCTACGCGCACCTTTAACTTTACGTACTTGTCAATTTTTACACAATCATTTGGGAGACATTATTACCAGTGTCACTGGTATAGCCACCTTCCCTAAATTGCGTATCATTCCACGCTTGTTATTATAAATATTAACTTTTACAGACTTGGTGATACCTTGGGGAGTAAAAGAAGCATTTTGAAATAGGATACAGAAATGTAACTAATAGGATTGCAGCAGCTTATATTTGTTTTAAACACACTAATTCAACCAACTGGCCAAAAGTTTTTTTTATACTCAAGACTTAATCATTGCCATTTTTTTTTTTAAATAACGATTACGTCTAGAATGGTTTTATATTAATGCTTTCCCAGACATGGTCAGTCCACCAACAGGTTTTTGCCACAGACACAGAGTAAATTTTTTGCAAGTTTCACATTAAGTCAAAGATCCTTTAATTCCGCTTTGTACCTTTCCTCCATGTCAGGCTTAAAACAATTACAAAACAAAATTTGAGATAATGTGACGAATATTCATGAAGGAACATTACCCAAAATGATGCCCACCTAAAACTCTTTGGGGTACCCCACCAAGCTTGGATAATAACCCAAGAAATAACCTTTTCTCCAAAATAGTAGACTTTGATAAAGCAGCTTGCATTACAACAGGGTCAGGAAGACTGTACTTGTTACTACTTTTGGCATCGACTGATGGCTGAACTGTGTCTCTTGATCAATTTATATCTTATTTTAGAGATCTTTTAAGTTCTTAGTTCCTCTTCCGTAACGTAATCTAGTGTTAATTCAGGGAATTGGTAACACCCCTTTCACTTTACAATAAAGTTTCCTTAAGCTGCAAAACATTGTCACAAAATTACAGGATTATTGCACAGTTACACCAAGCTATTTGACTGGTAAAATGGTGTGATCTCACAGGTAGACTTCCTGCCGTTATATGAAATAAGGTCTACTTCCATTAGTTAACATACGAGTCTTCACAATTCAAAGTTTGTTATTGGTACGGATATGTAGCCCAGACATTATGACCCCAAATGAACACAAAATGTTGCCAGCTGTAGGCAATGACAGACTATTAATCTTACACAGGAAAATATACACTCTCACAAATTTTACAATCAGAATTGTTTAGCACATATCAGTTTCAATGCAATACAATTCTTATGATTAGAGTTTGTCTCGATATGAATCTATGGCACTGAAAACACTTAATAAAAATAAACCCTAACATAAAATTTGTTGCTTCTATTACAAATCCCTGAACAAAAAAAAAAAAAATCCCAAATTAATAGCGCATTTAAGTTATTTGGCAAGGGGTATTTGCCCGTGCAAATTTGATTCTCAAGTCTTACCAATGTATCAAGTTTGACGTTAACTCCTCAACATTGGTAAACTGGCTAACAGAATAATCGATTCAGAATAAAACAACACAAGTACGAATTCCAACTGACTGCAAAAAAATTAATCGCTCAAAGCTTAAACACCAACGGGAAAAAGAAATGCTTGGATAACCAGCAACTTGCAAAATTTACCGACTTGAGAATCCACCCCCCCCCCCCCCCCCTATTTGTGGCCTAAGTGAGTTAAAGAACAAGTTTTGTAGTTGATAAATATACTACTGTATGGTATACATTGTAATAAAAATCATAATACTTGAATTGAATTCCTATATTCTTTCCTCGTAATTCATAAAAAAAACCTATTGATACTTTTATGACAGGCATGCAATGTGTATTGGCAACTACAGTTGCAGCATGAAATGCGCAGGCCTGCATGCTTTTAATGATTATGCACAAACACAAATAAAAGGTCAGGCAGCTAATCTCTGGGAGTGGAATGGAATTGATGCTTAGGAAATTTAAATAGCCTAGCTCGCTTAAAACTACGAGCTCGAAACATTCTACTGTAGATGAATTCCAGCTGCCTGCATAACCACACACACTAATGAATAACATCTACTCAGAATGAAGGAATGGAGATGATTTTCATGAAATGGATGGAATCTAATCTCTGCATTTGAAGTATGGTTGTGATATTTGGATGACGAGACCAAACTTGCGTTTTAACGTAAGAAATAAGCTGAATCATTTCAGTGTTCACACAAAAATAAAAAAATTCCACATGAACTTATCTTCATTGGCAATGTACTGGTCATTTCTTTATGGCCATTAAACAGAGTACGTTCTACAACTTCTACATTTTGTTATTACTACAGTATTAGCAGTTGATTCTTGCTTCGATTCTTTTATGAATTATGACTTTTTAATTTTAAAGTTAATGACTGGACTGCTGTGTGACATCCCCAATCTATAGCTTCCTTGAACCAAACTGAAATATTACAACTTTAAGGGCAATAAAAAAAAATTCTCTAGTTTAACAGGACCGCCCGCATATCAAAAACCCAGCCACGCAACATATTTTTGATCCACTTCATGAAAACATTGCTGCATGCAATACTTGTTTGCATTGCTTCGTGTCATTGTCAAGTCCTGTTAATATTACCAGAAACCTGTTCGTTGGCATTAAGCGTAAAATTGTGTAACCCAAAGATACACATCACTAAACTAAGTTTGTATTTTGAAGTTTGTTAAAATTTTGATAAAAATAAAAATAAAAGCTGCCCACGTGCATGTCGACTTCTCCGATAAACTCCCGTTAAACACAGTACTTTTTTTTATTTGCCCAAATACATTCAACATTGCTAAGTCTTTAATAATTTGAACAAAATTTGTCTTAAAGAAAAAAATTAAGAAACTAGCACTGACAAATTATGGTACATAAATATCTACATGCATGCTTTTTTAAGCAGGGATGCGAGATAATTTAATCGGTCTCAATTATTAACATACAGTTTTTATTGTTTTTAGCAAATTCACCCAATTCATTTTCGATAAACCCTTATTTTTTGCCCTTCATTGAAAACTTCATTGGTTCTACTGTAAGGAGTTACGTTTTGAATTCCAACTTTAAAACGTGTGTTTTAAAGCAAACTGAATGTAATGTACAGTATTTTTCCAGTTTTTTTTTTTGGTTACAAGAAAATGAAAGTGGACCACTTTATAATGAGATTCTATGTACCCGAATAAATTCCAACAATGGAACGCTCGACAGGCATTTGGGAGAAATTGTTCAATTTTAATACCAATCCTTGCAGACTGACTTGACATCACGTTATCTTTTTAGGGCCACACATCCCTGCTATGAAGCAAGTTAACTGAAAATTATCGAATCTATGTAACTAATCATTTTTTCCTACGTAATTTGTTTTCTTAATCTTGATTTTAAGTAATTTGTTTTCTAATAATTATTTTCCTCAACTTTGCTGCCCTTTGAGGAATTATCTGCGTAACAGTGTTGAAGATAGGCAACATCTTGAAAGGATTATTTGGGTGTTTGGGAGGATGTAACTTTCTAACAGAAGTCCCAGCTCTGTTGTACAAATCTTGTGAGAGGGCCAACTGCAGCACTGATAAAATAAAGCGACGGAATGAACAGACGACGTTTCACGTCGATACGTGTTGATACTGAAAACCCTCTACTAAGAGAGCCACTGAGCTGCGGCCATTAGGGCTGAAATCTGTAGCTGCCCCTCATCCGGTTAAAACTTCGGCAAGTCTAAACAAGCCTCTGTACACAGGGGTGCAGTCGGAATGTGTTGTTCTCCACCCCGTTGTGCTGAGCTCCTGTGCACACCTAGACAAAATGTTCGTTTAGGATGCAAGGTAAATTCAATATTGAAGTTGGTAGGTAGCCATTCGAAAATTTGCTCGAGGGCATTGTGAGTGTGCAAAAAAACTGCCTCTCATGCCATTGATACATACACTGCTGGGGACGATGCATCCACCCCAACACCCTAGTAACCTTAGCTTCAGAGAGTTGCCTCAAGAGTATTTTTTTAAGAGCTAAATAAAATTAAAGTGCTAAGCAGCAAGGGTGCTATAAATTGCGGTTACTGCATAAATTTGCTACCAAATCGTAAAGTTGGCACATTATTTCTTTAGTGCATTGTCTTGAAACACTACATCACAGTATCACGTTGAAAAGAAGATTGTCGTTATAATAGGAAATACCAGATTAAAATCAGAAATGCAACCATGGATGCTAATAACTTAAGAAAATATTGACAAACTAAAGGAAAACTAGTTTTATCGTCCTCGGACCAAAATTAGGGATTTTTTTTTTTGTCAGAACATGTATACCCTTTGCCTTCGTTCATAAATCATTCAATAAATAACACCCTTACAGCTTAATAAAACTGTCAGCACTGGTTGGCTTAGGACTTCACGGAAAATAAAATGGCAACACCACCCTACAAACCAAGCTGACTTGAAATAAACTTAATATCAAAAATGACTCGAAAGACAGAAGATGGTATCTTTCTTTTGCCAAGAAATACTTGAGCACTAATTGCCGGGCAACCTTACAAAATGTTAAGACTATGTACAATGAAAGTTGTTAAAGAGAAGTCGGTGTAGCCATTTCTATGACACTTGATACATCCCAAAGGACCGTGGATTATGAAATGCCCTCAAACAAGCACAACAGAGTGGCTTGAAAATGCATGCAAATTCATTTGCATGTAGAATATGCCACACGCAATGTAATGCCACAAATAAAAAAAAATTATTTACTCTTTTTATTTGTCTACACTACGCAAACTTGGTCATTAAATGCTCGACAACAGTGCAGTTTTTATGATGGACGGCTACCGGTACGAACTCCTTCATCCAACGCTTATTACATACTGAATTTACGATAGTACTCCGAACATCTCTTTGCATCGAGCACCTTGGCCAAATGACCTATTCTCACAAAAGGTATTAGTCGTCAAGAGACAAAACTAATGACTTCCCTCCAAACTCGAGTAAGGCAACTAGATTGGTTAAACCCACTCCTGATTAAGTTGGCACAGTTCAACGCAAATGCAGCAACCAATGCTACGAATAAGACTCCTTTGCAATATAAGTAAACTTAAAATACTTACACTACCATTTGCTTAAATATCAACCTAAAATATATTAAACATAAAAAAAGCAAAAAAATATTTGCATGTCCAGTTTGATTGTCAAACTCATGCACCAGTGTATAACTATGCAGTCTTTACTCCACAGCCTACGTGGATATGCGTAGCAACAGAAATAGCACAAAATACTTCTTCCCGGTTACTTTTGCACTTTAACCAATTAGTGTTCATTGAAAGTCGGCACAAGCAGTTCTGTAGAATGCTACGAACAAAACCAAACGGGGAACATAAAATGAACAGAAATGTTGTCAAAGTTAGCTTGCACGTTAATACTTCGTAAAAACGCAGAAGTCCAGCCACAACATCGTCATGATTATCACAAGTGGCATGCACAGATGTGTGTACCGATACAATGTGTTTTATGTGGTGATTGAACAGTTGTCCGAGACTACCCAAGGGTTAGAACTCGTTGACTCCATTTGTTTTCTGTCATGTTTAGTTTCAGTGCGTCTAACAATGATGGGTGCATCTGTAGCATATTTTAATCACGCAAAGTTACGTGTTTATACTTTATGGCATCTTGCACCCACACCTCAGAACACCGAGCCTAGCCACATAACCATAATAGGAAGCACGAAGATGTCAACAGCCTTCCGTAAGCCCATCTTAGGGGCAGCAGATGCAGTCCTTGTCGGGTCAACTTGACGAACATCAGGTTTGGCAGTTGTGGTGGCAGATGGAGGAAATGACGGGTCACTGCTTTCTTCTACAGCAGCACCATCACCCGAAGATTCGTAAGAGCCACTGCCACTGCCGCTGCCGTCAATATCTGTAAGGAGGAAACAGAAAATGTTAAAGCAGCTTAACATTACCACAAATGCTTCAGTCTAACCTCAACCAAAGAATAAACAAAATTTTTGTACATGGCTTTCACGGTTTGTAAATTATCTGTATAACACTCCAATTTCTAAATTTCATTCAATTAACAAAACAATATATCCTCTGAAAGGTTAGCATTTTGGATTTATTGGAGTACACACGCTTCTAGTTATTTGTAACGAAGAAGTTGTTAAATTTGTCCTCCGGAGGTCCAACAAAATTATGAACGAGATGAAAGAGTTTCTTTGGTAATGTTTATGACTGCAAAAAAAAGTTTTTTCAGTTCATTGCGGATCACTGGTGCTTCACTTCAGAATGGTCTTTCTTTGTTGAAGTCCATACCACATTCTGAATGCTCTGTCCATACCATACTCCATACTCGCTATGTGTAACTCACAGATTTTGACTCGTGATTATTTAACTACCGCCACACACCGTTCTGTTGAGTGGTCAAACGTTGTTTCAAAACCGAAACTTAATTAAGAGGAGAGACTGTCAAGCTTTATAGAAAACGCAACCGAGTGTGCCTTAAATTCAAAATTCTAATCTTTAAGACGATACTGTATTTTGCGGTTATTAATCAGGATTAAACTGCAGAAATTACTGTTATGAAAACATTGCAGCTAATAGTTGCTGCACGCTAACTGATGCCTTAGTTCATTGCCCAGCAGCATTCAATTTTTCCCACATAGGCAGTTAGTATGAACTAAGACTATGCACAGCTTTTATCCACCAAGCCTTTCAATCGAAAAACGACCGGCATACCTAAGTCTTGGCAAAACGATCTCTGATGCCCACCATTCCTCACTGATACAATCTTAAAATTCAAGTCTGCACCACGCGACGGAGTACAACTGAAGAATTTGTACTTTTAACATTTACAACATGCGCAATCTGCCGTAAATCACTTATATTCAACACCTATGGGTGTATGCAGCTAATTTGGCAAAAATTGGAGGAAGGAATTTTCTAACCTTACTTTAGGCCAGGGATCACGTAAAAGTCGTCGATTATACTACCATTCATGTACATCACCTGGATTTAATCTAGTGTTAACGCAACGTCATTCTTATTTAGTCACAAATTCATTATTAGTCGTCATTCCTCCAAAATTCAACATAATTCAGTTGTAATTAATTCTAACCAAACAATTCTTTATAACTACAGGATTGGAGACAATCGCACACTAAAACGACAGCAAAAGTGCTCGCCCTTCCATCCAGAAAAGTGATCCACACGTCTTTTGACGTTCGGCTCTGCGCAAACTAACAGAAAATGGGGGCACAAACGAATGGGAGTTCCCGACTGTGAATTGTGTTGGATAAAAATTTGATTTCATTAAATGTACGAAGCTTTCAGTTATTTTGGAGCAGAAAAATGTTATTTTAAAGACAAATTCACTGAGCTGCTTGAGAAGCAGTGAGAACGAGAGTACTCACTACTGCTAGGGCTCTCAGAGCCGGACAATACGGAATTACCAGACTTACGAGCTACAGAAACCCATTTTTTGGTCGTCTTTTTCCATACACGTAAAATGCCTTTACATTCAAACGAGGTATGTGCCAAACAAAGTTCACAAGGGTCAGTAACAAAATGACAGGGCCTACACTTAGGACATTTTGAGTGCCCATCGTCAGGTGTCGGAATCCGGAAACAGCATTTTTGAAGGCCTGAGCCGTTTCCAACTTAACAGTAGAGCAAACACATTTTTATTACAATTTATTTTCGCGAGGCATGCAGTACTTGTTCACGGCAGCCATGTTTTGGAAATAGCCATTTTAGGGAGGAATTCAAAATGGCGTTAGGCTCGAAAGGGTTAAACAAGGAAAATTTTGAGACTTAGCCACAGAAGTGTTGCCTTAATGTTAATCCAGTTTCAGTTCCAAAATACCTACACTCTTTGTTATAAAGATGTTTTACTTTATATGAAAGGTTGACGTAACAGCTGCAAATTTTCAGTCGAAATTGAAGCTTACTCTTTTAACAAACTAAGGCTTTTATTTTTTTAATGTCATACCGTCAGGCCAATCAACGTCCATTCCATTATATGCACTCTTGAGTTTGGTTGTGATCATCTTGAGTGCAAAAGACTGCTGATTAAGAAGGCTGTTGGGTTTGTTCACATCCAAATTCACTTCCGGGTTGTGTTTCTGATTAAGAATTCCATCACCAGTAATCTGCATTTCGTATCTGCAAGAGACAAAACATTAATACTTTGCAACTGACACACACTTGAACTGATCCAATTTACCTGCATTAAGGGCACATACAATGCAAACGCCCATGGGCAGCTAAAATTAATTCGATAAAAAAGTGGAAGGAGCTTTAACAAAGCTACTACAAGATTTCTGACCTGAACGTACGTTTTTGGGTGGTCGTTTAGGCTAAAATCCATCGTGGAAAAGTTGATTATTCACGTGCGTGATCTGGGTTCAATCTAGCATTAACACACTGGTTTTATTCTCATTTATTCACAAATTTAGTGTATTAGATCGTCCTCC
The DNA here is from genome assembly GCA_023313725.1 of Lithobius niger. Classification (NCBI taxonomy): domain Eukaryota; kingdom Metazoa; phylum Arthropoda; class Chilopoda; order Lithobiomorpha; family Lithobiidae; genus Lithobius; species Lithobius niger. The sequence continues at coordinate 45,312 of JAHWFP010007812.1, read as the reverse complement.
TTCTAATATCTAACCTAATTCAAAGTTAAAATTAATTTCTAACCATCACCACGCTTCACGGGAGCATTTGTTATCGCGGAAAAGTTGGCAATATTAGGCCTATGCGATCGATCATTGATGTGCGTAATATGGATTCAGTCTAGTGAAAACGCTTTACCTTTTTCCCATTTATTTTCAAATTTAGTTCATTATATTATCCTCCTTCCAATATCTAACATAATTCAAAGTTAAAACTAATTTTTAACCATCACAAACCTTCAAAACAGACAATGCAATTCACCACTGGGAAACGCGTGTTGACATTTATCACCATAGAGTTGTATATTGTCGTCCAAGACGGAAGATCTGGCGGAAATGGACACGTGACACTACTAGTCAAACAAACTCTTGTAAAGTTTTTCACTAAAGCTGTAGACAGCCTACCACAAATGGCCAATAGTTTTATATCGCAAAAAAAAAACATAGCTACCCCTGATAATGTGGAATTCATTTTAATTTGTAAACAAATCAACTTTCATTTTCGCTCACTTCCACAATAAGGCCAGCTCGTTGGATACACATGGAAAATGGGTGAAGAAGGCAAAGAGAACTGTTAACAACCAACAGACAACAGGTCAAGTTAGACTCACTTACCTTGAAGGTGTTAGCCACCGACGAGCGGCATCAAAACATAGCTAATGAAAATTGATGGGCTGAAGAAGCGCATTATGAGCAAGACGGGGATCAGTTCAACACATGAAAAGCGAGACCCATAAAGTCGAGATGAGCAGACCACTGGAAGAGTAGTAAACACAAGCGAAAGAGTATCGGGTGCCAGGCAGGGACTGCAATGCAGTGTTATGTGGGAGAAAAGAATAGTTGTAAGAAATAGATTGGCCAGCGCCTAGGGAATGTTGGGAACAATGTGAAGGATAACGTCACTGCAGTCCATTGTACTGAAACGCAGTAAGAGATCCATCCAGTTGGAAGAAATGGTGACACTAATTCGATCCAATTCAGCACGTGATCCATCACCTACTATGCCTTGAATCCACGGCCATCAAGTACCACAAAGCTCACCAAATTCCCCTTCTGATATCATGCATTTAGTAGTAAAGACTTGGACCAACAGTTGAATTGCCTATGGGAACTCGATGGAAACCACCCAGAATCGCGGCCCAGTAAATAAAGGAGGCTACGTAATCTGCCAAATTCAAAAACTGACAAGAGTACACAAATGTTACCAGAGTAACGACTTGAATATTTGAGGACCCGATGAAGCAACAGACAGGCTGTCGAAAATTAGCAAGACTAAGTGTCTTTGTTGTGGAAGTGAGCGAAAAATGGGTTGATAGTTTTATATCAATGACAGGGCTGGAAAAATTCTTTTTTTTTTTCCATTTGAAATTTACTTGATATTCAAATTTGTTATATTTTGTTACAGTATGGCATACCAGCCGTCAAAGTTCCAACAAAGTTGATTTATTTGTTTGATGATGGTGGCATTCTCCTTCGAGGCATCGTGCGATGCTTCAATAATCTTATTACTAAAGATAAAAATGGAAATATGCATAAGATACCAAAGAAAGTAAATAAATAAAGCCACAGGCTAATCTTGTCTAACGTTGTAGCTTTAGAATTTTTTCCTAGTAAAGATACCTTTTTTTTGCCCAATTTGAGTAAACTTTGATTTTTGTAGTTTTTGTAACTTTTACACCTTTTTGAAATGTACTTTAAAAATGTTTTTCCCGCTGGACCACCCCTGGTGTGGCACGACCCATTCTCGCATACAGTAGCTAGCAGTCGAAAAAGCCATAGACATCCCTGGGTGGTGACCAGGGGATCCCTGACGTGAAGCCCGGAGATCCGGTGACTCTCTCCCCCTCCCTCCCACCACCTAGCCCTTGCAGAGGTGCACGACTAGGACTAGAAACCCTCCATTGTTATTGACGGCAGGGTAGAACCAGCAACCAGGGTGAAGACCAAGACTTACAACTGACTGGAGGAGTGAGATCTGTGACTATACCTGCCCCACGACTGAGCCTACTACTGCAACGGTGACTGAGGTAACTGCGGCGCCGTGACAACAAGGTCTGCTGCAACTTTTGACTGCACTGGTGGCTGCAGCAGTGACTGACTGCAACTGCAACTGCATCTGTGACGGCCCTGGCAGAAGAGACTGCGACTGCATTAGGAAGTACTACTCCAAAGGCTGAGTGACTGTGACGACCCTAGCAGAACTGACTGGGCCTGCACCACATTAAGAATAGTGACTGCTAAGGGCTAAGACTGACGGCTTCAGCTGAAGTCGCCGTGACTGCGACTGCATCAGAAATTGTGACTGCAAAGGTGACTGACTGCAAGGGCTGTTACTGACTGACTGCTCTGGATCCGGGGTTTGAGACAGACTGCATCAGAAACTGCAATTATGACCATGACGGAATGCCGATTGCAGACATCGAGCTCACACCGCCACTGCACCAAGGCAGTACGCTGACACCAATCAGGCACGACTCTGGTCCCGACAGCCCTCCATCCTCATTGTAGCCGTGTAGCATGCGGGGCCCAACTCTTCTCGAAACATTCATTGATGGCACCAACGATCGAAAAGACAATGATTGTTGTCGACCACACTTTCAACATCATCTGTGCAGTAAGCAAATCCACTGCTGCACCATTGGCCTAGTGGTTTGCACCAATACCCAACGACGATTTAGCCGAGTACATGATAACGGAGGCATGTAGGTTGACGTCCTCCGCGACGATCACCGTTTCCAGGGTTTTTTTCTGACGAGCTCCATTGCATGTCCACCTCAAGTCCCTGCACCAAAGAAGAGTCCGGTCTCCAATTTGCGTTTCTGATAAAACTGTCGACATTCCTAAATCCCTAGATGGTCCATTGAGAACACGTTTAGCATGCTTCCACACAAGGGTTATCATAAAATAACAGGACCGACAATTTTAACACAAATCATGGTTGTACCCCAGCATGAACGCGTGACCACATGAGCCGAGCCGTATATTACACTTGGGAATCTTGGACATCAAAATAAATTAAGAGCTAAAAAGGCACATTTAGTCTCGACCTGTCCAAAACGAAAAGTGATTGATAAGGTTTGGAGTGATGAGAGCTGCGAGGTAGTACAAAATTTGTCAAAGTGTGGCAAAAGAGTATAGCTCTTACAAAAAAGTTAAATATAAAGGTACAGAGTTTTTGGATAGTCATGAAAACATCCTTACTTTGCTTTGGTAAGACCATTCCAGCAATCGTCTTCAATGGTTGGGGTAGCAGCAACACGATCATTGTTACACATTTGATACGCAAGATTTGTCCAGAATGATCGTGCAACCTTAACTTTATTGCGGATATCTTTGACCAAGCGATCTAAATTAGTTCCAGGTGCAGCAGTACGAGATGCAGACAAGTCAGGACGGCCAAACTTCAGGGTATCGTAATTTAGTTCGTGGCTCACATCTCTCTTGCCTAAAGCTGGTTTACCACAATTTTCAAAAATCTGTAACCAAACGCAATGTTGAAAACGATCAAGTTGGACGTGTTTTTATTTGTAAACAATGTAAGCTTGCATTCACACTAAAGTATTTGAAAACCTAACTAAAAATGCAGCAAGAGCAACAAACTACTTTTGAAAGCTACTTCTGAATAGGACGTTCACTTGCAAATGCAAACTCTTACCTTATTTGAAACTTGGGGACCGTTTTCTTGAAAGTTCATTATTGCGTCCGATATCTTTATGTTAATTGGCTCCACTACTAACTCAATGTTAAACGGGCCCTCAAGTCGGTCAGCCAACAATATAAGAGAGTCTGAAACAAGATCAGTGTTTAAAGATTTCCTGGAGTGCAACTTTAGCAATAGTCCCATCCGCAGGTGTCCGTGACACATGCAACATTGTCAACTAGCAGCGCTCCAACTGTGTTAGAATATGGTTTCTGCCACGCAGTCAGTGTTTGAAATGATAAACACTTGAATGTTTGGAAAAACTTCCACATTCGGCAACACAAAAATGATGATGGTTACGAACAGCTCCCATTCACCCCTATCTACTCCCTGAAGCCATAAGTGTCAGTGTCTTAAAAGCACAATTCAGCTAGAAACAAGTCTAGCCTCTGCTTTTTCGGCTAAATAAGGGCTTTATTCAGTTCACGTAATATTGTAGTTGCTCCTAGAGGACGACAACAGCAATGTCGGTACTTTGAGTCAGTAATTTTACTGCTGCCTGCAAGTGCTAGTAAGCAGAACTAAAATGGTAAGGCAACTACAAGGCAATTGCAGACAGCAAAAGAAATCTGAGTAACGTTTTGAAGTGGTGTTTAATTTCACACAGAACCAAGATAAGTGCTCAGCAGATTGCAAATTAAACCTTCGTTTATGCTCAACTAAATAGTTCGGTAATTGTCCGCTACTTGGAAATTTTCTGTGGTCTTGTCGTGTCCTTCCATTTTCTTTAGGCTAGAGTACAGAAAACGGCAGTATCGCCAACAGACTCAAAACAATCACAATATTTGAATCTAGCGCACTTCACATTGGGCTCTGGAGTAGGTTCATTGGCTGGTTAGTGAATAACCTTATTCACAAAGCCCACTGTGAAGTGTGCTAGATTCAAATATTGTGATCGTTTTGAGAATCTCTTGGTGATACGTCCCGTTTTCTGGACGTTAGCCTGTGGAAGGACGCGACAAGAACACCGAAAATTTTTAAGTACTGTAGTAGACAATTCTTGAACTATTCGGTTGAGCATAAACAAAGCTTAATTTGCAATCTTCCAACCAAACACGATTATTAAGTTGATTTTTTCAAATGCTAAGCAGGCAGTTCACTTTTTACTCCTAGATCACCGTTTGTAATTTTTGGACTCTTTTAATTTGTAATACACAGCACTAAATAAAGATTATGACAATCACAATAACAGCCCTAGCACCACAGCTTTATGGCCTAGACTGGGTAAGCATCAAATCAGCCATTCGTTGCTGCTGTCAGCTTCATGAGCATCCAATTGCTGCCTTGTTGCTATGCAGCAGTTTACATGGCACAGATCTTCACTTACTGCTGTGCAGGTAACAATACTAGTACCGGCATCGGCTCGATTTTCCTGAATTGGCATTTTTATATATTAATATCGCATATTATTCCCAACGCTACTAAAAATTAAGCAACATTTAAATAAATAATCTTCTAGGTTTTAGTCTCAAGTATTAGCGAATAATTCTTTTGTAAAATTGTTACGTTTGGTACACCATTCAAGTACTGACGTATCAACACGTTCCGTATTCTTTATTAAGTTATCGTTTGGCATTGGCACCGGCTTGGCATTGGTAAGGTATCGGCAAATGACCAATAGCACCGGTACTGGGATCGGAACCGGGTAAATGGGCACTGGTATCGAACCGGTATCGGAAAAAGTGGCACCGGCACAGCCTTAATTATTTACTAAGGCTGTACTAACTGCAGACAAACCAGACCGACCTTTGCCGCATTACGGATGTCTGCGTTCGGCCACATGGAACCAATTTTCCTTGCTGGATAAACTGAACCGCCCATTGTTGCAAAGAAGCTGTATCATGAAGGTCAACAAAACAACTGCTATTCATAGCTAATGAATCAGTTTTGTTTATTTTATTCAGAAAGGTTCTTAACGTTTAAACAACAAAAATCGGCAGTTTTAGTGATTTTCCAGCCCTCACAACTCTCACTATTATTCTTGGGGAAACACTAAGGTAAAATTGCCATCGCATGCATACCTTTAGTTCCAGTCAATCGCGTTGTTGCAGCAAGAACATAACAAGGTTACTATAGCGAAGAACAATTAAAAAATATTTAAACATTCAATAAATCTTTAAGTTTCCATATCGCACACATCAATTAGGATTAACGCACAAAATTACCTTTTAACTTTTCACCTTTAAACTTTTTATTTATGGGGAATGGTGTTAAGATTCCCAAGTTTCTTTAAAGTATTCCAAATTCGTTTTGTCAAGAGAAACTGCCTTTTCGCTGCCTAACTTTCCTTCTTTCGGTGGAGAAAACTGCTTGTATGCATTGATAGCCGTCTTGGACAGGCCTAACCGGAAGTGGCTGGGAATGGTTAACAATAATGACAGAAATGGTTCACCGATAATGCCATAAATCGTTAACCAACTCAGAAACCAGTTATGATTAACTGATAGCAATAGTGGTGAAATCTTTTAATAATCTTTTAATAATCAAGTTTTAAATACTTGGTTTTCTTTGGCAAGAAATGGTTAATCGATAAAGCCAGGAATGGTCAACCAACTCAAAAACCAGACGAAACTTAACTGATAAACATGATCTTTTTTAAAGCAATTTTACTGATTTTTTTTTTAGCTTCTGTTACTGTTTTATGCATATCTAATACACAGGGTGGTCCACAAAAAACTGACGACCCAACATTTTCTAAGTTCAACTTTTCTAGTTACCACTCCTCAAAACCAAGAGAGGACAAATCAAATCTAATCAGACGGGAAGATCTGTCTTCTCCTGGTTCTGAGGGGTGCTAATTAAAAAAGTTGGACTTAGAAAATGTTCGGTTGTCAGTTTTTTGTGGACCACCCTGTATAATTTAAACACATTTAGGGAAAAAAAAGTTAAAATTTTATTGAAAATTTTTTTTTAACTTCTGCAGTTAACGTTAATTCTCAAAAGGTTTATTAAACAAGAGTACACTGTGCTTAAATGACATAACCCTACATTTCACATACAGAAATAAACCGAAATTCGTGTAGATAAGAAATTTATGCAGAACAACTTTGTAACATTTTCCCCCTCCCTAAGTCTAGTTCCACCATCAGTACTGTCTGGTTTAGATCTGGTATGGTCCAAAAAAAAAAAACCATGTTCGGCACGGCCTTATTATTTACAACTACAGTAAGAGCTTTCGATAAATGTTGTGTTGCCGTCTGCAGAGTGAAGTAAAAACACCAGCCCAAAAAATTCATCAGAAAGCCTTAGAATTTTATCTTCTATTCTTACAATGGACAAGTGTAATGAAAAGACTTGTTTTCTGGTAGACTCAGAAGTGCAGGGTTAAGAACAACCACCTAAATACTGTAAAACTGGAAAACCCTACAACGTCATTCAGTTTTGGTGAGAATCATCCCCAACTGTTGACAAATTTACTTAGACGTACGTGCTCGTTTATGTGCACTGGCTCTGATAATATCTCCGATCACTACTCTTGACATTAACGCACATGGAGGCATCCTATTGTGAGCTAACCAAAACCCAGTTTGAATTTTGTGATGTATTTTTATTTTTACGTCAGTCAAGATGATGTTGATACCAAAAACCCAAACAGCTCCTAAGAATATTTACGCTGCCTCACTCACGCTATACCCCTCAGCCGCCACGCCGCATTTTTATTAGTGAGCCGAATAGCCGCCGAATATATTTCAGCCGCCGCCTGGCCTAACCGTTGAAAAAAATATGGCTAAAGCGGCAAATTTTCAAGCTATAATACTTTAAAACACAAAACATTCATAAAATTACTTGCAACTTGTATCTAATGGTGAATTGCTCGACTGTCTTATGTTTCATAGTTTTTAAAACCAGTTATCTTGCCAGCAATTTATGAGCACAATGTATTTGTATCGTCATTAGCCTGTGTGGTTACTTTTGGTTTCGTTTTAAGGTTCAAGTAATTATGTCAGACACATGCACGCGGTGTGGCTAGGATTTTATTTCAATGCTATAATTTGAGGGTAGATTTTTTCCCCCATCACGGATTTCTCCTTTTTTTCATTTGCTAATCACCAAGAAATGCATTGTGTCCCCATCCCCCCCTCCCTAAAAATAAAAAATAGGAATTTGCTCATAATTCGTAATTTGTTCACGTGCAGCGAGTTTCATCTTTGATACCCTTTGCTACATATCGGTCGATTTAGCCGAAAATTAGCCGCCAGTCGGCCGAATTTACATTTTGGCCGGTGGTGGCCAGAAAATTGGTGGCTAGCTGCAATTTAGCCGAAATTGTTGTTAAGCTGGCTGGAAATAACAAAATAAGGCAAGGTGAAGGGATAAAACTCACGCCTTCACCTTGCCTTGTCAAGACCATCTCCACCAGTCATGCCTTGTATTGGGGGAATAAGGTTTTTCTGCTGCCAAATTAGCGTGCATCAATTTTGCCCACGACACGAGCTTAAGGCATTATAGGGCAGCTGCATCCCTGGCGCCAGACAATTTTGCTAGGGAATTAGTCGGAATTTTAGGATCGACACGAGCACGAAACATCATTGGACCCTAGGCGCTAAAATTTTGAACCGTTGCATCGAATGAATCCACGTTGTGGCCGTAGACAAATTGGTTTTTAACTGTGGTTACTTATTTTTTCCAACACTGTGGGCAAAACGCTACATTAAAAAAACTCTGCATGCCACAATTAAAAATGGTAGCACATGGTAAGTGTTGACCAGCACAATGCATACAATGCAAGAGCTATAGAGTCCTGGCATGTAAAAGATCGTAGGAATTTACGACTGGAATTACCTAGCAAAATTGTCTATCAAAATTGATGCCTCATGCTTATGTCTTGGCAAGTAAAAGAGCCCAGAAATTACCAATCGGAATTACCTAGCAAAAATGTCTGGTGTCATGGATGGAGCTGCCCCAAGATGCCTGGTGCTCGTGCTGTGGCATGTAAGAGATTCAAGGAATTTCCGCCTGGAATTACTTGGCAAATTTGTCTGGCGGCGTGTTTTGAATGTTAACAACAAAGTGCCAGATGTAAACTAAAGTACCAAATTACCCCAAAAGTAAGCCTGAATACAGCTGGGAGAAGTTTAACATCTCCCTCCATAATAACTGTTGAAAATTTGCAAATATTGTGTTTTTTGTGGTTGTGAGAATGAGCACTTCATTGTTGAGAAATTTACAGTTTTTCTAGTCTGGAGCCATGAATACAGTCTAGTCTGGAGCCCTATGATGCCTCATGCTCGTGTCGTGGCATGTAAAGATCCAAGGAATTTCCGAATGGATTTCCTAGCAAAACTGTCTGGCGCCATGGATACAGCTGCCCTATGATGTCTCATGCTCGTGTCATGGCATGTAAAACATCCAAGGAATTTCCGACTGGAATTACCTAGCAAAATTGTCTGGCGCCATGGATACAGCTGTTCTATGACAGGCCCTTTGTTGCCTTCTGCCGTGGCATGTAAAAGATCATGGGAATTTCCAATTGGAATTACTTAGCAAAATTGTCGGACACCATGGATACAGCTGCCCTATGATGTCTCATGCTCGTGTCGTGGCATGGTAAGATCCAAGGAATTTCCGACTGGACTACCTAGCAAAATTGTCTGGCGTCATGCTGGGAGTGTGTCAAACCTCTAAAGCTTCGTGAATCCTTGTCATCTCAAAAAGCATTTCAGGATTGTGTTGTTAAAGATATGTAACTGGCTAGGCTATACTCTCAAGACTTATTTCAGAATTTATTTTCGGGCTGGCCTTGCTATTATGTTACTAATGGTTCACTATGGATGAAAATGAGTTTGCATAACAGGCTCCCGATTGCAGATGTCACGGGTGAAAACGGACCATTAGTTCGCCTGTTCTTGAAGCTAAATTATTTCCTACTCACTGAAATGTGAAATTTCATTTGTATGCAACAATTATGCCTTAGTTTTAAGCAACGTATTAGCCCTGACAATGTAGCTCATCATAGCTTCATGAAACAGTAATCATTTAACCATCTATCTTTTGGCTGGGGTGAGGTGGGGGTGGTGTCCATCAATGCAGTTAAGACGCTAGTAATGGGAGGTTCTGCCGTTTTCCAATACGAAACGGAAGAAACAAAAGTTGTAGAGGAAGACACTATACCCCCGCAGCCGCCACGCCACATTTTTCTGAGACAGGCGAACAGCCGCCAAGTATTTTTCGGCCTCCGCCGGCCTAGCCGCCGACAAAATTACAGCTAGAGCTGAAAATTTTGAAGGTGTAATGCATCAGAATGAAACGAAACAGTCATGAAGTTAGTTGTAACTTGTCTCTAATGGCAAGCTGCTCTCGACTGCCTTATTTTTCGTAGTTTTTAAAACCACATTCTCGATAGTCAGAGCAACTTATGCGCGCCGTGTATTTGTGTAGTCATTAGCATGCATGGTTACTTTCGATTTCGCTTTTAGGGTTCGAGCAATAATAGTCAGGACACATGGCTATTGAACCATTACCTAAAAAAAATGAGTGGTAATTGTGGCTCTGATATTTAATTTGAGTATTCTTCGCGAATTTTTACTTTTTTTTATTTGTGGTTCATCTAGAAATCCATTAGGCCTATGCCAAACCCCCCCCCGATCACGTGTAATCTCCAGGATTTTCAGAAACAAAAACAAAAGAAAGCGCTGGACTTTAACTCCAAGACAAATGTGATTAAATTGCAGCCAATAAATGTTGGCATCGTGACTGTATTAGGCGTGTTAATTTCTCTAAAAAGGATGTCCACAGAAGCTGGTTTTAAGCATCCTGACCACCACCGAATGAGACTACGCTGCAATGATCACAAGAGTTTAGTAGTCTGAGCTGTAAAAGAACAAGCAAAAAAAAAAAAAACAAAAAAAAACTACCACAATCACACACCTATAATGCCAAATGCAAGAGCGTAAACTCCTACATGCTGCCAACCTGGGACCACAAAAAATTATTTGATAGGACTATGAGGGGATCGATGGCCGACCTTGGTAGGGCACTAAAGGGTCGGTGGACCCTTCCAAAACTATTCTCAAGGCTTTCCAAGGCAAACTTAGCAACCAATTTCAAGGGCCTTTGTGCACTACATTGTCATCGCCTAATTTACAACTTTTAATTTATTTCAATGGACATCTATTACATAGATTTCAGAAAATGTAGCAAAACTGTCCCATACGTTGAGAAAAAAAAATGAATCGAACGTTGGGTCTAACCATTGTCTTGCACGAAAACCAAAATGGAACTAAGCAATAACTTTTAATGTAATAAAATCAGAAAATTATAAAAATTCAAGGCCATTTTAAGGCTATGACAATAAAAATTCCAAATTTTCAAGGTTGTTCAAGCTCTGAATTTTCAGTTTTCATATTTAAGGCTCTTCAAGACTTGAATTTTTAGTTGTTAAATTGAAGGCTTTAAAAGAATTTAAGGCTGTGTACAAACCCCGATTCAATACCATATCTGGCCTTTGGAGTTTTTTTGGAGTTATTTTTTGAAGCAATTTATTTAGCATTACGAAACGTTTAATTATTTTATGATCACACAACTAATAAGGTAATCTTTAAATTATATTTTTGTGTAAAGAAGGGCCCTTTGGCTGGAGGGTCCCAAGGCAATTTCCCTTTTTGCCCACCTTATAAATATGGCGCGGAGGATTAAGTGCCAATTTCGGTTATAAGATGGCATTATCAGCCATTGTATCTGTTGTTTTTCTGAAGCCTTTAAATTCAAGAATATGCCACACTGTCTAAACAGTTTCCAAACGTGTGCTTGATTGTGATCAGGATGCCCTCTATCTGTCTGGTTCAGGTTGGCTATTACGGTTCCAGCAATTACACAATCTGGAAAGCTAAAATAATAACCTACAGTTGAATCCAAATACTATTAAAAACTAATAAAAGAGAATTATACTACAACTATTAAAATAATGATTATTGTTCAGAGTAAAGGTATCGCTCCTTAATTAAGCGTCTGGGCAAATGTTTTCATGAAGTGCAAAATCTGTTGCTCTTTTTGAATGCCCAGTACTTACCGGTATTACCTTCGCTACAAATGCTTATTTGTTACTGTAGTATGAAACACACATTTTAAAAGAGATTTACGTACATTAGTACACAATTTAAATTTAGGAAAAGGTTGGCCACAAAATCTGGTATTTATAGCTTTATTTCTGCGTTTGCAATCACTTGCCTTAAGTGTCCCATGCCCAACAGAGCATTGGCAGGCATTAACCGTACAGGAGATTGCAAGCAACAAGAATAAAGTGGCAAAAAAACAAGTTTTGTTGACAATCCACCGTTACTATCCTACAACTTTGAACAGCAGCAAACTTATGAAGAACATGTTTTCTAACGAGCATTCGGCCCTTAGGCAGAGCCCAGCGTATGTTTTTTTAGCAGGAGTTTAAAGTGGCACAATCACATATTGAAAGTCTGCAGAATCTGGCAACATCTAGAGCTAGCTATCTGGTACTTGCTTGCATCAAGCAAAACTAACAAAACTTAACAAGGCACAAGCCTCATTAATTATTGAGTGAAAATTTAGTACGTCCTCATGCACCTGGGAGCAAGCTATAAAGAATTAACAATATCACTGCCACTAGATGGTGCCACGGTATTTTTGTACGATTTTCAATCGGTGATGGTACCACTTTAAGCCAGACACCTAAAACCTGCATTCTTTTTAAGGACTGGCATTTTATGAAGAAAATATCGTAACCTTTCAGGTTTGCTGAAGCTCAGAGAATTTGGTTATTAAGAACGACATTTAGGCTATTAATAAATTTAAAAACGTCTAGATTATTAAAGAGAATAATGTGGATCCGTCAATGTAACATTACTTCAAGACTGGTGTCAACACTAATTACATGCAAAAATACATACAAAATTGTTGTTTAACTAACTTAGGAATAACTCAACACATCTTAAAACAAAACGCACCTCGAGTAGCACATCTCAATCTCTCGACAAAAAAAAAACATGTGGGTTACGCTTTAATAGCACCCACAACTTACTTAATGTAACCCATGTGTTCCACTTCTTTGTTACTACCAGTAAACTACAAAATTTAAGTAAAATCTTGACTCGGCATTATTTTATTTCATGCCCCATCCTCCTAATCTAGAAACACAAGGCCTTTAACCACGGAAATCACTTTTGGTGCCACAACCAAGTGAAGTGAAGTGCACAAATTTTCTGAAGGAACCAATGAATAAACTTTGAACTAGCAACGTAGCAATATTCAGCAAGTTTATGAAAACTTGGCAGCAGCAAGCAAAACAAACAAATAACAAATATTCTGAAATATAAAAAAAATCATAAGCAGTACATACACTTTATTTAGACTAAATGTAAATAGGCTAAAATTACTGAAGGAAAAAAAATAATCCCACTAAAATGGAGTAAAAAAATTGACATAGGCAATAGGCTAAAATACGCCAGTAAGGTTAATAACTTAATACGGACAAAATGCGAGCAGTGTTTGATATTTAAATTCGCACAAATCACCTGACCTACACGCTATTCCACGAACCTTTTTCCTTAAGATGACAAGAATCCAATCTTTACCACAAATTATTCCAGAGTGAGCCCGGTGTTACTAATTTTGTATCTAGAGTAGTAATTATGTTACACAGATGATATTTTATCGTTTTATTTCATTCGATAAAATTAATTAACGAGGTTTTTTTTTTTTTAGTGTCGTAAGTGAGCATTCTCTACTGAAGCGACTAATGGCTGACGGGACAACACTATGGAGGATTAGGGATTGGTCAGTGACCGAAACAGAATTTTCGGTTTTTACTGAAAACCAAAACCGAAACTAATTTGGATTTTGAGTCGGTTTTTCGTACGGTGTTCAAAAAGTCAAAGATTTATTTGTTGTTTTGAATTTTTTAATAATTATAGTTTTCTACGTAGAATTAAGAGCAAAGCTCCTACTTATTTAAAAAGAAAATAGGGGAGAATGGTGTCACAGCTAGACCCATGGTCTATGACGATGCTGAAAGTGAAAGCAGGAGCGAGTTAAAAGCTAGTTATACTTATGTTACAAGAAAAAAACGAGAACTATCCGGTTGGGGCGAAGGATGGCAAAAACTGATACCGAAACCGCAGTTTTGTTGGCATGAAAACCGAAACCGGAACCGAAGTCAAAAAAAATGAAACCGACCCATCCCTATGGACGATACGAGTTTAATGTACACAATGATTGTTTTTCCCGTTTTCATGTCGTAAGTAAAGATTTTTAAATTGAAAAATGAAGCATGATCGGTCAATCTTTGAGGTTTCTTATCAGTCCGTTTAATGTTTAGACAGCGTGAATTTGCAGTACTATAAAAGGTTTGTGTCGCTAACAATAAAAAAACATTAAAAAATAAATAAACTTTGGAGAAAGTTACCATTCGTGTAACAGTTCAAACCGTTATTAAATCGTTGTGTTTGTTAGCAAACACCAGTAATCGGCAATTACAGTGGTAGATCGAAGTCGTGATGAAATGTGAAAACGAGTATTATTATTTAATACTAAACCACCTTTTACAGAACACACCATACACTGTCCCATTTAAAGTTTCAGAGAAAGTTCGTTCTACTTCCTCAGAAAATCGTCCTCAAGGATGCGTAGAAAGTTAAAGATTACATTCTGAAGCACTGTCAGTTTAAAGTCCTTTAAACGGAAAGTACTTCACAATAAAATCTTTAACTTTCTACACATCCTGAGGACGATTTTCCGAGGAAGCAGAACGAACTTTCTCCGAAAATTTAAACAGGACAGTATGGGGTGTTCTGTAGAAGGTGGTTTAATCGTGTTACTCGTTTTCACGTTTCATCATTGTTTTTGTTGTAATTTGCATGTTCCGAACAAAGGATTATGAAAGCTATCATGAACCAGTTGCATGGAAGCTACAATATGAATGGAAATAACTACTGGCTTAACGTTTTATGTAATGTACTACAGAACATTTTGCAGTACATTACAAAACACAGAATAACTTGACACCCTGAATGTAGAACCTTGACACCCGAGAACTTCTTGGAACAACTTAGACTCAAAATAAACCAGTTGGCATACACAGCGAAAGTTTAAACCCTTCGTCGACCAAAATATTAACGTAGGGTCCCAGTTTCCACAACAATGTTTTTTAAAGCCCACTAACAACCCCTCCTAAGTAGCAGCGAGACAAAATTGACTCACTACCCATACAGCAAGTTCATACATATTATGAAGAATTAGAAAGAGAAGGAAATGAAGGCAAATGTTTGCATGTTTGCAGTTTTGTTATTTTCAAGAAAAATAATTACTAGGGCTGCACTGCACCGATACTAAATTTACCAATCTGGTACCGATCCAGTTAAATTTTTTGCTGATACTAGTACAGATATCCAAAATTTATCACTAATTTGTTATGAATGGTGTAGTTTTCTTCACAAGTACGATAATTATTACAAGAAGAAATTTTAAAATCGTAAGTCAACAGTTACAATATAGCTAGCAAGATACCAGATTTCCTGAGCAATACACCGCAAACCGCATGTCGTAATCTCGAACGGTTCCAGAGTTATCCATATTTCAGCGAAGTTGCCAATACTGATCTAACACCCCAAATATTGGCAACCGATCCAATCCAATATTGGTACTGGTGCAGTCTCAATAATTACAACTAACTGGTTAAATAAAACCAATGTTAAAACAAAATCTGTTCAACGAGTGTTGCAGACTTTCGAGTTTTGAGGTTCGATTTTCACATTGGTTAAATTGAAACGTTTGTTAAAAAATAAGTTAGCACACAAACCTAACAATATAAAACAATACATGAGTAACTAATTACAGAACACTTGTATTATTTCTCAAATGCAGCTACTGTATCGCAGAACTTGGAAACCTAAAGACGGAAAATAATGCACGAATGTAGGTAATTTATTTACAAGGAAATCCCAGACTGAGAAGCTCTCACACGTAAGAAACATCACTGTAGCTGTTCTTGGGCAATTAAAAGTTGCAATAAAACAGTAAGTGCACAACACAACACTTATTTAATTAACAAGCAACACAAATATATAATATAAGCTAACAGCTTAGATCTCAAACAGTATCAAGTCCACAAGTATGTGAAGAGAGAAAAATCGCACACAAACGCTTTTAAGAAACTGAGCTATGATGCATCTACGTTAACAAGTTCAATTTGGCTACAATGCTCAATTAACAGTTTTTCTTCTTCAAAATAGGGACAACACATAATCAAACAGTACCTTAAAATTACATTTTCCTTTAATACCACAACCGGTGTATCATTCACTGAATACATTCGAACTATAATCAGCTCTATAAATTTATTGAGCAGAAACTTGACCAACTGCTGCCATCAGAGCCTGGACAAAGCGTACCATCAGGATACCGCCAGTTACTGCAGCATTATTTATGAATGAAACTTACCAAACAGTTCCACACACAATTACACTTTACAGTACAAAATCTATTCTATAAATGGCTTTGCACCTTTATGTAAATACCAAGATTCCATCAAGAAGGTAGCAGGACCAGGTTACCAAAAAGTCACCAGTAATTCCACCAACAACCATATACCTGCCACGTTCTCGGAAACATTACTCTTCAGAAATGTGCCAAGAAGCTGAACTCTGACAGTTACATCACAACCATCCCACATCAGCTACTGATTATTTTATCTACAATATGGTCTTCTTAATCTTAATAATTCTCATCAGGAGCCCATAGAAAACAACTAGGAGCATGTGTGGCTGGTCTTTGTTAGGAGTGCTAAATTTAGTATGATGTGCTAACGCCAGAAGGAGCAACAATACTGCGCCAAGTTGTCTAAAATCGAAACTGAAACTTACCACGCGAAGCAGACGTGTGCTACGAAAACAACGCTCTATTTTATTGTAGCTAGAGCAACTTAGAACAACTGATTGTCTGTTTGTTTAGTTTTTTTATTATTACTTTGGTATTGTTTCCATGTAAACACTTATTGTTTAAAAACAAAGGACCGAAAAACTAAGCCTTGAGAACGTGACGCACACCTCTAATTATCTCGTGCAGGTGGCAACCTCTGCTAACAAATTTGTACACCACTGTAGCCGTTCCTGACTTAACACTGTAGTGAAGTTACCGAGACACGCTCCTAGTTGTTTTCTATAGGCTCCTGTTCTCATGTATCAAGCTTTCTTTTTCATAACTAATACATACAATGCAAATGTACACATTTTGGAAGAACAGTAGCTGAAACCATACAAGATTGTAGCTTGAATGCAACAGCAAAAAACCTTATCACATTCTTAATGCCCAACCTACGACTCCCTAATTTAAGAGGAAAAAAAATTCAACCAAACCTGCCAAAGTTTTCTAGTTGTTATCATAATAAACGTTCTATAATGTTAAATAATCATTCACAGGGTCGTGTAAACTGACAAAGGGGACTGGAAATGGAAAATAAGGCAAACATGTTAGTAAAATCCTAAACTAAAAAAGTACCTCATAGTTTCATGCAGTCCAAATTTTTCCTTATGGGATTTTTAAATATATCTTTGCCTTACGAGAGCCAGCAAAACAAAAAAAAAAGCAGTACATCTTCAAATTTCATATTTACATTTGGCCTAATTTTTCCGCAGCCATTTGCTGACTTAATTGCAACTTTATTTACCCTGCAAGCACTTACAAACTCTTAACAAGTAAAAATTATACAAGTTACAAATATGACCCTCGCACAACATAACATTTTAGTCAAAACACTTTGGTCTCACGTACTCACTTCTGTAGTTGACACAATGTAATTGCATATAAGGAAATATTGAAAGTTAACATTGCCAAACTAAAGATCATACCGTACATACCTATATATTCATTCCAGTCTGCGTCAAGCTCTGCATGGTACGCAAGACAACCCTTCATTACGTTTAGGCAGTAGCTGTTGCAAGGTTTCAAATCTGGCAAGCCCTGGCAGTGAGGGCAGTACGTCATCTTCGTTAAAGCACGGCTGCATTCAGACGTTGGTGGAACCTGAAAGTTGCCAGATAAATATAGTAAGTCAACAATGCACCTGGCCGCCATCATCATAACTGCATTTCTGCATGACAAAAAAAACGGAAATATAAACACTGCTTAAAATTAGTTTTTACTACCCTGAAATACTTACCTTCAGTATGTGCTAAAATTGCCCATTTTACGCTTTTAAATGCCCAAATTAAATATTTCCATATATTCCGTAATCTCATCTAGTCTAGCTTACCTCCCACTAAGAGTGCTGTTGTGCATTAATTACCAATGCTAGCACTGCGGTATCATTGTGCCGGTTATGCTTACATATTTATTATTATTTTTAATGCTTGCCCTTCTTTGTTTGGTACTGTATTTTACTGTCATTCGCATCAGGAACCCTCCCGGTCTGCAAGGACATTTTTTCATATAGATTCAAGACATTTTGTGTTGTTTACGATATTAATAATTGTCGCCTGCCTACTTCACGTCAATGTGGCCATTGCGTGGGTTTTATGATAATTGATCATTATTAAGCCACTTTTCTACATGTTGTTTGATCCTCAGGAAGTCTTAAAACTTAATTTTTATCGACTCCCTTACCTGTTCATAACTGCGTTTCCGATCCGTAAGTTTGGTTTTAGTATTGGTCCTCCTGGCGCACTAAAACTCTTAGTGCAGTGGCCACAGAATCCGTAGCAGCGGCAGTAGTCAGTTTCTGCGTTCATCTTGAACATTCCCAGTAGAATTGTGCCTTATGTGGAAAATGTTGCTGGTAAAACTCCTTCAACTTTTATTACATTGAAATTTAGGGTAATTTTGATTTATTGGAGTTCTAATTAAAGTTTTCATGCACCGATTCCGTCGAATTTTTTGTTTGTTTCAAAAATGTAGTCGGCTTTCCCATTGAGGAGGAACGCGTTCCTACGCGAGACCAGAGACAGACACGGACCACTGAGGCGGCCTCAAGTGGGCCGTGCCACAGATTAGTGATGACAAGCTAACAGGTCGGTGTAATGCATGGCGACATAACGCTACGACAACGCAGTACTTTGCCATGATGCAACACGGAAATGAATCAGCAGCACAGCAATGGTCTGGGTGTCGATATGATTGTGGTTGATGGTATTGTTCGCACATCAAAGATAAAATATGTGAAAAAGGAGATTGTAAACTGCAAACGTTGATGTTTTCGGCGCTGTACTTATCGAAAACATGTTAAGAATATGGTGAAAAGAGTGAATTTTTTATACAATAAAGAATAATTTGTTAACTGAATTGGAATTATCGGTCAACCCCCTATTTTCAATGAAACGCCTAACGCATTGATCGAGTAAGCAAAATGAACGAGACCAAGTTTCAACTTGACGATTTTGACAGCTATCTCAATTTGTCTGCTCTACATTTACGGCCAAACCCACAAACTGAGTCAAATGAAATGAAAGAAAATTACTCATGTTGGCTACTTGGGTTTGCGACGAGTACTTCTTGAGGATGGGGGTAAGGGCACTAAAATACAGCACTCTTTTAGCCCGTTTCAAATCGATAATTTGGAATCTTTAATTTGGGACTAACAAATACCATGCACGGTTTTATGCCAGTGAATGAATATCCAATGTGGCATCTAACGAAGCGTTTTTACCTTCCGCCTTCCAAACCATTTATCAAAGAATCAAATCCAAAATGGCTTCCAAAAAACTGTTTTCAGCTAATAACTCCAGACTGTTAGTTATCACATTGCACACAAACCAGTTACGAATAACATTACAAGTCAGTTACTAATCCAAATTACATTTTATTAAAAGCCTAGATGGTAGCCCCTCCCCCCCCCAAAAAAAAAACTTAAATGCATATCGTATTGAACATAAACTGTTAAGAAAAATAATACAAATAACAATTTCGTCAAGAATGGTCAAATTCAATTTTTATGAAATCAGACGGCGGCCAAAAATGACGTTAAATAAGGAACGTTTTTGGCTTGTGAACCGTTATCAGACTGAAACAAACCTGTTGTAAATCTTCAGAATTAAAATTTCAAAAAACGTCATTAAAATTTGTGAAAATCCAAGACAGCAGAAAGTATTACATATAATCTTCAGGATTAAATGTTCAAGATCCAATTCAAATGTAGCGAAGAAATCTTTCTGAAGAAATTTGTTACTTCATTTAATGCCTACTTCATGAGGGGACGATTTTTTTTTCGGGGGGAGGGGGATTAAGGTCTACTGTGTTCTGAACTACTAGTATACCAATAAATACTACTACATGCAGTAAAAATACACTAAGTATTCATTTTGCATCACCTTAAACTTCAACAGAGTATGCATCTGACAAACTAAATACAGAATTTAACATTAGCAGTGTCACTGCTCCTTATTACATATAAACCCCACTAAATTTGTTTTATTTTTTCTCCAGTTTAGAACAATGTCGAACGCTTGGTTTTCGTTTTCTGAATACTCAATCCTTCCAAAGAAATAGCTCGCTTCTTATATTTATTGCTGACTTACATGTAAAAACAAGCCACATTGACACACAGTAGATTTTGAAAATATGAATTTAGGAATGTTCGCCAAAATACTATCGGCAATCCTTCGTTGTCAAGTCAGGCCCACAACCCCCTAAGATTTTACCAAAAGATTAGCCAGTAAGGCGAAAAGAATGAAACTCAAGCATTTTGGCACATTCTTGTCATTCTTCCTCCACCGTTTTTTTTTTTTAATTCAGATTGAAGTTTCATCTTTCTCGTTTCTTCTTGCTTCTCTCCCAACGTTGCCAAAAACTAACTTTCCTTATAATAAAAAAAAAACTGGCGTGTGGCATATTACATTGAATGTCGACAATCAAAATGAAAACAAATACACACAAATCAAACTTCTGCTTCAACAATCTTGGCCAGGCTAATTTTTAATGGACATCAAAGTATTGTTGTTTTGTGCAGCATCTATCTTCTTTAGGCGTGTTTTAGTGGAGTTTTTCTCTACGTTGAGTTTTTAATCAACGCTGTAGTTAAGCCTCCACTGATAGATTTAAAAGAAGCCTGAAGAGGACAGCTGCATAAAGCAGCAATACTTAGACGATAGTTGAAAATTAGCCCTGTAAAGGTTGCTGAAGCAGAACTTTGATTTGCATGTATTTGTTTTCCTTATGATTACGACTAACTTCCACCGCAATATTACCACACAATGTGAGGAAAATATTCTAACTAAGACTTGACATGGGTGAAGACAATCTTACAGGCATCCATTGAAGAAAATACAGAGAACTCAAAATGGCACGTTTTGCAAACCGATTTTTCTATCTAACATGCTTCCAGGTGCTAATGGCAACTCAATTCTTGCACGTCAAGTGTTACATACCTACTAGCAACTAAGAACAAATTACTTCCGTGAAGAGAAATAAAACTACAGTAAGAAAATTAATAAAAAGCAACGTGTTTATATATTCAACTAATATTTTCTAGTCAATCGCCATTTAATTTTTGTCACACTGTCTAGGTGGTGTCAACTTGGTGCAATAACTTGCACAAATCTTGATTACACCCAAATCTTCATTATTCTGAATGCAGACAGGCTCATTTTACTTGGCTTGACTTAGTTTTTGGCAGTTGGCCGCACTAGATGTTTTTCAAATCTTAGTGTGCTAATCAACCAGTGCTGATGAAGTCGGAAGATTTAGTTGAAAAACTATAGTGAATCCCGCCGAAAATTTGCGGTACCGAAGCAATCTAAGACTTCAAGTTGGCGTAAGCGTTATTGTCTCTTTAAAATTCAAATCTTGATTAGTCGGTCAAATATATGGACGCAAGAACTCACAGGAACATTAAACCATGACAACAAGTGTCTATCCTCATCTCTAAGGTATGTGTCTGAATCATCGATTCTTGCATTGTAGGCATACCATTGCACTTGAGGAAATCATAGCCACACAATAAATGCAAATTTTCTTTCTTGTCCCATTTCATTCAAGGCTGAGCCATTAACTTCATAACTG
>JAHWFP010007812.1:2427-18639 GCA_023313725.1 Lithobius niger | reverse complement strand
TTTTAATGTGTTTGGTATTTTATTGAAGTTTTTCACAGAATTATATACAGTCGTCATTTTTCCGTATTTATTAGACCATAAAGGTAGGAATAAATGGTCTTTTCGAAGTTTCGATTTCGCTTTTTGATTTTGAAGTAAATTTGTTAATGGAAAAAAATATCTTATTGTTATCGTATAATTGCACAGATTTTTTACATTAAGTATTTTATGTCTATCTCTGATTTCCTTCACGTTATTATTTTGAAATAATACTTTTAGTACTTTATTCTGTAATTTTTGTAATTTATTCAACATGTAATTGCTTGCATTACTGTAGATTTCGCAGGCATACAGCAAATTTGCTTCAATCCACGCTGTGTAAATTAGTTTTTTATTTCTATCGTTTATTGCCTTTCTTATTTGATATAATTTAGGCATTAGTAATTTAACGTTAGAAGTCTTAGTCGGTGGGATTAGCTTGGTGAAAGAGCTTGGCGTTTGATATCACGACTTCACACGGCCGAAAAGCTTGGCGGGAATCCTTAATAAGTTTTGTTTTGGGGTATTGACTTTACAGGAACGGTCTTCAGAAATTTTAGTGCAAAATCTGACTAATTTCACTACTAGATTTATAATTTTCCCACATTGCTTTCCTCTTGCGGTAAGGAATTGGAGGAGGGTGGGGGGGGTGTCGACGATATTTTCCACGGGTCGGGGTTGCAAAGGTTGTGAATAGTGTGACTGAAGGGAGGTATTTCAAAAAGGACGAAATTTGAGTGATGTAATTTGTATGTGGCCCCGTATTTTCCCGTTACCTACCCTACATCGCGGCAGGAATGGAGTTTCCCTGTACGACAGTACCGGGCCGTAAGTTTCGTTTTCAGTTGTTTTCTTGGAGCGTCGTAACAGATATTCTTGAATTATTACAAATAAATAAAAGAAAAATAAATTAAGTGCTCGGAACATATTACCGACAGAAAATGCAGTGATGGTTCTCACACACATTGCTTTTTAAATATGTCGTTCAACTTAATTTTAGCAGTAGCCATTGGATATTAATGGTCTTACTGTATACAGTAAATCATTAATTTAATAAGTTTTTAAACCTACATCTTAATTTATTTACTGCAAATTACATTTAGTATTCTCCGTTTAATTTTCTTCAACTATCAGATTGGTAAAATTATCTCGCAACTAAAGCAAAGTGAAAAGAAACGAAAGCAAAACGAAAAGAAACTAAAGCAAAATGCAAAGAAACTAAAGCAATTCGAAACATAACGAAACCAAAATGAAAGAAAACGAAAGCAAAGTAAAAAAGAACGAAACCAATTAAAAAAACCTGCAACATGTTCTCTTGAAGCTACATCTAAGAACAAACATTAAATATGGCAGAAAAGCAGATGGCGTACAAATTTAATTATGCCAGTTTATGGAGACAGCTCTCATCTAAGCACTCCTTTACCTGCTAAGAGCTCAAGATGATTTACATAATCAC
Organism: Lithobius niger; assembly: GCA_023313725.1. Taxonomy (NCBI): domain Eukaryota; kingdom Metazoa; phylum Arthropoda; class Chilopoda; order Lithobiomorpha; family Lithobiidae; genus Lithobius; species Lithobius niger. Next base: position 17,165 of record JAHWFP010007812.1, on the reverse strand, counting down.
CAATGGAAAATTGAATAATTCTCTGGTGATACCACCCCTTCTTATATTTATGAGCTAAACTTATTATCTGGTTCTCAGCATCGCGCGATGGAATGAACAGAACGAAAATTTAAATTAACTTACTGGCTTTTTGAACCATACCTCAAATGAAAGATAAAATTAGTTTAAATCTTGACTAAAATTTGTTCAATTTAATGCTCAATGCCCTACAATCAAAGAAAAAGATGTTCAGTCAGGCTCTCCACCATTGTTGTTTAGCGAACAACGATATCAATTAACAGTTTGTTTAGATAGCCTTTCCTGGTTCAACAAAAGTGGAGAGAGTTCGTTTAAAGTTAAGTTTTTAGGATAAGCAAAGTTTGCTTCAACGATTACTTCAAGATGGGAAACCCTGTTTCATTTCAGGGAGTCAGTGCGTCAAGAGGAATACATGGTTTCTATAGCTCTAGAAGATGCATATTGCCACATTCTCCTGCACTCGTCAGTCTTCCGTTGCTCCGGTTTTTTTTTATCGAAGGTTTGACTTATTTCGAAATACTTCTATTCGCCCCGCTGCCCTGCTCCGTGAACCTTATCTGCATTACTAGCTGGTTGGGATCCTTCACCAAGCGTCTGTATCAAGATTTGAGAAAGCATTTCTTCAGTTTGAGAGAGCATTCTTCAGTTTAGGACTGGAGGTGAACGAGAAGTCAAAACACTCATATTTCTGGATGTCGATTTCGACCCGACACATTTTCGGGGAGGAGGATTAATCTAGAGTTTGGAACTCCTGCAGCAACAGGACAAAATAACAGCCAGGGAGCTAAGTAAAATCTTTGGAACAATGGATGCAACGGCAAACCGGGTACCTCTAGGAGCATGGAGGACGAGACCCCTACATTGGTTTCGCAATAGTGAAAAGAGAACTCCTCTGCTTTTACAAATCTCTACTTAAGACGTACGAACCTGGAGGGTCACGCAATTCTCTAACTGTGATATAATTTGCAGGTACGGTATATGAATCGGCATCCAATCACCTAGAGCACCATCCAGAAATGAGAGCTCATGAGGGAAGGGCCTAAGCTGCATTATGAGCATTGCACTAGATGAGGTGCAATGAAATCCACATGGAAAAACAAGAATACCTTCATTGGTCACTATCTTTGAAATGTAAGGCTGCCCGGTAGAGCGAATAGTTTTTGAGTCCTGTGGCGGTGAGACATTTCATTACAAGTCGGTAGCGTGACTAGACAGCCCAAGAGGGATGTTGGTTTCGGAGCAGATTAAGTGGTTAGTATTGGTGCTTATATTAAGTTGAAAAAAGGTTAAAGATAAAATGTTGAGTGATGCTTGGATAATGTAAGGCACGGTTCAGTTGACCCTCCTCCTTTTGGATGAGTAAGGTAAGATTTAAACGTTAGTTTTTTTAGGAAAGTTAAAATTAAGTTTTTCCTTATCCTAAAAACTTAACTTTAAACGAACGAACTCCACTTTTGTTGAACCAGGAAAGGCTATCTAAACAAACTGTTAATTACTTCAACGATTACTTCAAGATGGGAAACCCTGTTTCATTTCAGGGAGTCAGTGGGTCAAGAGGAATACATGGTTTCTATAGCTCTAGAAGATGCATACTTCCACATTTAGATATTGATTCAGCTGGTGAAGATTGAAAATCGGCTTTCATCCTCCGTTCTTCGGGATGACCATCAAAGGGCTGTAAAACCAAGGGGCGTCCACAGGAAATAATCGGATGACTGCCTTGTCCAGACAACTTCTTGATTTTTTTTCTTTGAAATTCTGACAATCTTTAATGACCTTTTAACCTAACAGGGGGGTGAAGTTGAGTATGGACAGCTGGGCATGTAACAGAACAGTACAATTAAAAATGTCCGTCAATTTCTCCCTTTGTCTGCATGGAACCTTATTCTGCCCCCCACTGGCCAGTGAAGGGGTGCATGGGACTCTAGGAAATGAGTCAAATTCTGGGGAATGGGTCTTCCACTTCATTGTGGACCCCATGACCTCCACGCGAAGCATGAAGGCCTCCTTGTTGAGTTTTGGCCTTATTTCCACATGGTTTTTGTTGGTTAGCCCCCGAGACTGAGTCAGAAATTGGGGCACACCGTTTCAGAGGGTGTTCCGAACAGGCTACTTCAGAATGGACAATTTTTGAGCAGTGCACAGAACTTTGCATTTTTGACGCCGCCTTCTTATCCTTAAACAGACTTCCAATGAATAAAAAAGCCGATCAACGAGTGGGGAGAAGCCGAATTTCCCTAAAATGTCCTCCAGGATTAATGCAGAATCCAAGTAGGCATCTTGATGCCTTAACATCAAATTAAAAATCAACCTAATCCCCCAGTTATCAGGGTCTGCGTGAAACAAACAAAGCCTTCTTGAAAAGCAGGAGATGCTCATTCAGGATTCCGACTTCCCTTTCCTTTCCAGAAAACCCCAATAAGATTTAAGAACAGCCACTACCGCAGAATAGACAATTTCTGCATGGGAACTGGCCCTCAGGCACAAACATAAATGTCTTGCGTGTTCTTCAGCTTGCCGCAGTGGGATCTTTAAGATGTGACGGTTTGACCAATTAACAGTGCAGCTCCATTTAACATTTCTTCCAGCAGAAAATCTGCTTCCTCTGTCCGAAATTTCTTGTAAAAGGGAGCGTAGTAAATAACGCAAACGGAAAATGATATCTCCCTTCGACGGGTCATGGATAGTAAAGACTTTCTTAGCAAAATTGGCTTTCCTCCCATCCTTAAAAGTCTGTCTAAGTTTTAGTAGTGTACGATGTAGGACCTAAGATTGCGAAAAGTCCGCCGAAGCTGGTGATCTATCCATATTTGTGAAGGTCACAGTAGGAGGGGTCATCTGTGTGAGGCAAAGTTGTAGGCCGTTCCTTACAACAGGCCAGCAGCAAGTAATGGTTCGACATTCCCACAAAAATTTTCCAGTGTAGCTTCTATATTGATGCCCTCTTGACCGTAGATTGAGCTTTCACTGGCCAAAGGTATGTAATCACCATCAACCGAACATGCCTCATCTTCATTTAAATGGTGAAAACTTTGGTTCAGTGGAGACAGTATTCTGTCTCGATTTTCGGCCATGTCACTGTCACAGACTCTCTGGCTGTCTTTGGGGATGAGGCGATTTGCAACTTGTGGACAGATTTGGAGACACAAAATGGGGAACGGCGTCTTAAGACTTCGACGATGACTTAGGCAACACTGTGGTTGACGAAAATTGACAACTTATAAGACTCGTGGCCACTCGATGATTTGTGGCGAATGGGACGCTTTGTTCCTTTTAAGCGTCCGACATAATTACATCACCTCCAGAGACGACTCTTGCGTCTTGGCCCCTCTACGTTCAGGGTACACCATAGTTTTTGAGGGACAAACGACTACAAGGGCAAGTGAGGCTGATGCCTTGCGTGGCTGCTTTTGATACTCACGTTAGTAACTACAGAAAATCCATTTCCATTCGACTTTGTCCCAGTCGATTCAATACTTTTATGTTTTTTGCATTTACAGAGGGTAGGATACACTTATTTCCACTTGACCATAAACCTCGTTTTGCTGTCTTAGTTTGCACCCAGGTAAAGCAGATCCGCTTCCAGCCATGTTCCCCGGCAGTGAGCTGACACCAACGAATACCCAGTGAAGGTCACTAACTCCCCATCCGGTGACACGATGTTCTACCCCTAGTTGGCAACTGACACTCGTCCGCCATTTTGAATTTTTTGGGCCAGCAGAGCGATCATATTTACTCATCCAATTCACCCCTCCAAAGAACTATTAAATTTCTTAGCTATCAAAAAACAGCCTCCAAACATGGCACTTCGTTAGAACCTAGAACAGTACTAACACTAGCATCCAGGTGAATGCTTAATGTAGCATACCTGACAATGTCCTTCGCCAGTCACCTCATTTTGGGCACTTTCCCATCACTAGCACCAGTACCATAATCCAATTAGAATAAAACAGTTTTAGCTTAGTCCGTTCTTGGCTGCATACATATTTCTTACTGTAATTAAAATCTTGGCACCATCTTTTCGTCATAAAGGACACATACATACACCCCATCCACTATGAACGATTTTAACGAAGTGCCATGAATGGAGGTTGTGTGGGATAATAGAACTGTGTAGTACCGTACTTTCTTATTGTTACTTACACACTCTACGCATTAGGGGATTATTACAACAAAGCGAATTATACACGGCAGACTTTAAAAATGGCTAAGAAATCTTAACAAAGGCACAATGATATACAAATTTCAATCATCTCTTCTTAATGGCCTTCAATGCCGTCATTTGCTGTGTTTAGCTTATCAAACCCCATACTGAATCTCTGTGCCAATTAATATTAACTTGCGCACATCTGATTTAAGGTATTTGTTTCGATAAGTTTTCAAGATCTGACAAGTTTGCTAAGGGTGCATATGTTTTCAATTAGCTTACACTAGTGTGTGAATTAATGGGAAAAAAAAATTCAAAAAAGTTAAACATTGATAAACACTAAATGAATAACATTTTAAGAAAGTTACATTAAAAACGAAGTGAAAGAACTAGTGTATCACCCACTTTAGGCATAACCGTGATTTTAAGCCTTCTGCTTTATTTGCTTATTGTGAAGTCTACAACCTTCACATTAAAACAAGGACTGTACAACATAGAAAGGTCCAGGAAAAATGCACTCTGTAGATAAATACGGGAAAAGATTATTGACTACCTCTTAGTCCGGGCCGCCCCCCCCCCCCATTGTTTGTTGAGACTATAATTATGCGTTAAGGGTGGCGCGCACTGGGTTACAAACAAAGCAATGAAAGTAATACTAACATTTTAAAAGTCAACAAGCATCCCTTGCAATAAGCTTATTATTTAATTAACTCATTATAAAATATAATTGCCTTAACAGCAAAATCAAGCCCCACCCATTCTGGAAAATGCTGTCATCAAATCAAGACTGTTTTTGCATAAGCTGAACTTATGACTGCAGTCAGCATTGGTAGCGAATGAATAACATGAAACGTAAGAGTGATAAAATAAACTGGCATTTTAGACTACCAGTTGGAACATACAGTAACGGAGTCAAAATCATTGATAAATTTGTAGAGGCTGCAAGAAGGGAAACGAAGGTAACAACTAAATATTTCGTCAAAACAGTGCATATACTATAGAACCAGTAATCAACATAACTAAGATGATTGTTTTTTTGTGTTTGACCGTCGTCGGAATCTCGATAATCTTTATTCTATTGTCCGTGGGCTTCGGCAACTGCTAACGGTGTGTTTAATTTGTAAAGACCTTCACCAATAATTGGCAGATGTAGTGACGTCACAGTATTTTAATACAAACGGGAAAGCTTGGGGCGACTGCTAATGGTGATGCTTAATTATGATAACCGTTTGATTAAGGCCTTCAACAATAATTGGCATATGCAGTAACGTCACAAACGGGAAATCACAACAATTCTCTATAAAACATTAAAATATGTGGCAAACCTAGCGAATGAGCGGCAGAAATTGGGGAAGCAGAGATCGTACAAGCAGTAAATGCACAACTGGACGCAGAAAGCAGACTGCACAACAATAAACTCCAAAATATCAGTGTTACCTGGTTGATTTTGGTTTCTATTGCCTGTTGAAAATATACATTACCTTTTTTATAGCATTCTCCTTCTCAAAATGCTGTTCAATCTAAAGAAATTAAATCGAAGATGTCCTTCCGGTTCGCTACCTACCTGCGCATCTTACTGCACAGCCTCCATCATATAAAAGCCGAAGCGGAGCGGTAAGCTCACCTTTTCGGACCTCTATTGTGCCCAAAATGGCGACAAGAGGGGAGGAGGGCGGGACCAAGTTAATGTATACTTTCAACAGGCAATAGAAACCAAAATCAATCAGGCAACACTGGTATTTTGGAGTTTCTAGTTGCCTTGAAAATATCCATTACCTTTTTTATAGCAATCCCATAGACTTTGTCAAGGCGGCAACCACAATTTGACACAAGTTCCTTCAGGTAGCGACTGGTTGGTTCCCTTCACAGAAAATTCAGTGTGTAAAAGGGGTTAAAGTATACGGCGGGCAGCAACAAATGGCCCGATACGGTAAAGTCCCTCAGCCAGATGGGACATATCTCCAAGATATTGCGACGTGAAGACTGTGGGATGTCTCCAGGAGACAGCTTCCATTATTTCGGTGACGGGGATGTTGCTGTAGTGAGCCCAGGACGTGGAGATTGCACGAAGTTCGTGGGCAGATAAGCTCTGATGCCTTCAGAGACACAGTTTATGTCAAGTGCTTCGTAAGCTTGGACAATGACACTTTTCAATTCACTTGGCAATCATGCAGATGGAAGTGGTGCCGACTTTATTAGTAAGAGGGAGAAACAGCTGGGAGTGTCCCCTGCGGATAGGCTTGGATGCTTGAAGGTAGAACCGCACTGCTCGGACAAAGGGATCGTTCCTCTTCGTCCCCTAGGATCGATGATGAAGGTATGGGTTCTTTCATCAGGTTTTTGAGTCTTAGCACGGAACGATACTCGCGGGGTTAAGGTTACACCAGCTTAATCAGGTAGAAAGAAGCAGTCTCTTTCTGAGGCTGAAAGGGCTTGTAATTCACTGCAACGGAGGCAGGCTGCAAGGGCTACGAGGAACACTGTTTTCCTCGTAAGGTGGCCGAGTTCAGCTGAGTGTGTAGGTTCATAGGGTGGGGCCATGAGGGCCGTGAGGACGATGGATGGTCCCAGTCCGGGAATTGTCTTGAAATGCGAGGACGATCCAAATGGAAGGAATGGATTAAGGACGAGATTCTATAATCGGTAAGGTGGTTCGTGTTGCCTGCTTTAAAGACAGCATTAAGGGCGGTAAACTAGAATGGTGCAGCCCCTTAGTCCACTTTCGAATAAAGAAGTGAGGAGTCGAAGGAGCTCGTGCATAGGGGAACGGATTGGGTCAACTTGTTCCGAGTTACACTAATGAAGCCATCGCTTCCAGTGGATGTCATAAATCTTGTTGGTAGAGGATCGGACGGCTCGTGATGCAATGCGAGTGGCCTCGTCCTCAAGAATGCCAGACACTCGGAGGAGCTGGACGATAGTCGCCACCCGTGAAGTCAAAGTGCTTGGTGGTTCGGGTGGAGGATCAATCCTGTGTTGGGACAGGAGGTCCGGACGGTTCGGTTGGTATGCATCGAGGAGAGTCGATGAGGAGGCTGAGTAGCAGTGGAAACCAGGGTGCTACAGGCCAATTCGGTGCAATTAACAGAAATCGTCCTTGTGAACTGGCGATTTTGCGAACCACGAGAGCTAGGAGGCGGAAATGCGTATGCATAGATGTGATCCCAATTCAGTGTTAATGCATCCACTGCCCAGGCGTGTGGCTGAGGGAAAGCACTGACAAATAGGGGAAGTCTGGCATTGCACTTCGTGGCAAAGAAGTCGACCAATGGGCAATCCCAGAGTGGAATAGGATGGAGCAGATGGTTGAATGCAATGTCCAGTCGCTGGTCGGCGGATTGCAACGAGAGAGAGGATCTGCGATCACATTTAACGACCCTGGGGAAGAGGAAGAAGGCAAATACTTAGTTGAATGCATAGTTGAAAGATTTGAGAGGTGATGTGATGGAGAGACAGGGAACAAGTCCCGCCTCCCTTCCGCAGGTAGGCGACGGCTGTCGTATTGTCGGTGAGGACTTGCACCATCCGTCCTGCCACATGGTTGGTCCTGGAAATGGCGAAGGCCAAGAAGGACTGCCAAAAGTTCTAAGTCATTGATGTGGAAAGTCATTCCTCCCGGCCAAGTGCCAGAGATGGTGATGTGAGCTCCCCAACCTATTAAGGATGCATCCATAAAAGATGTACTTCTGGGAGAGGTTCGTCAAGAGAAACCGTACCAGTTAGATTGAGAACGTTCGTCCACCATCGGAAAGTGTCCATGGGAAAGAGAGGACCTAGAGGCTGGGATGGCAACGCTAGCGCAAGTTGAGGATTTCCCCATGGACTGTAACGGTAGTGGTGGAATGGGCGAGCCATCCACCTGCCGTAAGGGACGAGGTCTGCGAAGGTGTCGATGGTCCCGATGGTGGATGAGAGACCTTGAAAAGTGTGGAGAGGCAGGCGGACGAAGGTTTGGACGGAACGCAGATGACTTTCTATGCGTTCTAGGGATGGCACAACTGTTGCCTTCTTGAGGTCGAAGAATACCCCTACGAACATGAAGGATTGAGTGGGCTGGAGACGGGACTTTGAGAAGTTTACTCCCAGACCGAGGTGATGAAAAAGAGACACGACGTCGTTCAGATTGCTGCAGAGTGTAGTGGGGTTGGAATGTGGTAGAAGACAATAGTCGAGGAAGGCATGTATGTGAATGTCTTGTTGATGTAAGTAAGCGAGGACGGGACGTAGGACCATGGTGAAGATTCGTGGAGCGGCATTTAGCCCAAAGGGGAGTCAGAGAGACTCGAACACTGTGCCGTCTAATAAGAAACGGAAGAGGTGGCGGACAGATGCATGAAGCGGAATATGCAGGTATGCATCCACCAGGTCTAGTTGGGTTGTAATTAATCTCGGATGGAAGAGATCGTCTCCATTTGAAAGTGTGGATTGAGGATGTACTGGTTCAGTGGTTTCAGGTTGAAGATCAGTCATGTCCCGCCCGACTTTTTGTTGCACAAAATGATGCTGGTGTAAAAGCCTGGATTGAATGGAGGCAGTACTACACGAATGGCTTGCTTGCGAAGAAGGGACGTGATTTCCGTCCGAAGTGGGATGGGAGCTGGAGCTTCTAGTTCCCATGGTGGATCTTGTACCGGGGGTTTTGTCAAGAACTTCGGCTTGAAGCCATGTAAAATAATTGAGAGGATCACCGGATCTGAGGTTACCTCTTGCCAAGCTTTGGCATAAAATCGAAGACGTCTCCCTACTTCTTGTGGGGGAGACAGAATGTCAATAGGTATCACGTCCTCTGTTGCGAGGAAGGGAGAAGGAGCGCTGGCGTCTATCAGGAGTGGATGGTCTGCCCAGGGAACGACCACGTCCGCGTCCCTGGGAACGGGATGGAAAGGGCGATGTGGATCGTGGTGGCGGAGGTGGAGCGGAATCAGGTGTTTTCACTGTTTTCCAATCGTTCTTAGGTAGGTCCGTTTTGGAGGATGGGGCGGATCGTTGTCGACGATTCTGACGATTCTTGTTATAACGAGGCTTGCAAGAAATATCGAGATGAGGAACCACTTTAGGGATCAATCCACGGAAGATTCCGACTCGTGAATGGGTTGATTTCGTAGGAGGCAACGGGTCGAATCATGAAGATTGGATGGTATGTTCAGAGCAATTTCTCGTAGAAGAAGCATGGAATTAAAGAGGGCACGTGTAAACCAGCTTTTCCTAAAAACTTGGTTGATGAGGAACGCTAGTTGGCGGGTATCCTCAGGAGGAGGATCGGTGTAGTCTTTCACATAGTGCGTTGGCTGCTGTACTGAGTACGTCCGCTTGGGACGCAGCACGAAGACCCAGACGGAGGATGCGGTCGTTGTCACGTTAAGACTTAAAAACGGAACTGCCACTCTCCTAGGAAGATAGAGGGCAGATCCAAAATCTAGCTTCGCGTTCGCTGTCAGAAATTCCGACTGAGGATATGTGTGGAAGTTTCTAGGACTGGTTGTCCCTTCACCAATTGGACGAAAGAAATAGCTTTCGCGACCCAGACGAGGAGGAGGCGGATATCCTTGTCTAACTCGAGAGGTGTCCCGTTACCTAGGACACCACCAGTCCTAAGGAGTGTGGTGAGGAGCATAGTTGACTGTCCTAACAATGGCAGTTGGTCTGGAAGTTGATCACGAAGGCCAAAGCCGAAACCAGTAGCAAGGCCTCTATTCTTAGATACCGGATCGGAGGCAGAGGACGGCTTGTATAAAAATCAATCCGGAACGATCCTCTCGACTGTCTTTAGTAATTCTGGTAGTGGGATCTCCGAGGGATCTCCCTGAAATGGCGGGGTGACGTTGATCCGAAAGGGATGGATCCGGAGAATAATAAGAGTCTAAGTCCTTGTCCGTAGGAGGAGGTAATTGAACGGATGGGATGGGACGTGGATCATCCGGAGTGGTAGAAGGACCAGCATCCTCAGGGGAAGGCTTGTGACGCTTAGGGATGGAGGCAAGCCAGGCCGAAGTGTAATCAGAGACTGGTGCTTTGTGTTTAAAGGTTTGGAGCGAGGAGTCCATGAGGGTATGCACTTGAGATGGGTTAAGAGGTTCACTGGTCCGCTGAGTTGCGGATGGTTCAGTGACTGAAGGACGGGACGAGTGTGAGGATAAGTCCAACGGAGTGAGGTGTGGACCGGCGGAAGAGGCCAACTTGGCAGCAACCTTTCGGGCTTTAAGCTGAAGCTTGAGACAAGCATAGCGTTCTTTGGTACGAGAGAGTTCATCCGCAAGGGAACGTCCCGTGCCAGCAGAGGTTGACTACAGGGAATCCGGGACGTGGCTGCAGTGTCACAAGGCAACGGAGCGGACGGCTCAGAAAGGAGAGGATTGGGCGGCGGACGAGGCTGCTCTAAAGAGTCTTGGTTCGCAGTGAGTTCAAGGATTTCCATATTATCCGCAACCGGAGGGACCGGAGGGGATGCGGAACGAGGAGTGCGGGATGAGGAACCATCCCTTGGCGTCCCTTTAGCATGAGGCATGAGGACGGCGTAACCGAGGATAGGATAGGACGCGGCGGATGGCACGCAGCCAGGAGCGAAGTGAACAGCGTGGTGGCGTAGAGAAGAAAAGGTGAGCTTACCGCTCCGCTTCGGCTTTTATATGATGGAGGCTGCGCAGTAAGATGCGCAGTAGGTAGCAAACCGGAAGGACATCTTCGATTTAATTTCTCTAGATTGAACAGCATTTTGAGAAGGAGAATGCTTTAAAAAAGGTAATGGATAATTTCAAGGCAACTAGAAAGCCACCATTTCTACCACCATTATTTTCTGACCCACACCGACTGCGACTATAAAATTAATAAAATATCAGCTGATAACCAGTCTAAGGACAGCAACCCGTCTAACCCGTGAAGATAACCGGTCTAAGATTGCAGAAGCGCTACTCGCAAGCTGCATTGTCGCGCACCATCATGCACCATCTCGCATCTGATAGCTTTCATATCAAGACTGCAGAAGAGCTACTCATTTTAAGCCCAACCACAAGTCTGTGAGACCTCTGTGAGCCGATCTATTCGAAAAAGAACTGTATGCAGCATTGCAGTCGATGCTGATGTCATCAACACTTATGGTATAAATAATTTTGATATAAAAATTGCCGAAAATGATATAAAACGAAGTGGGATATCGGCTAACAGCAAAGAAAAAATCAGTACACTTTAAAACAACCAATAACAGTAAGCCAAACTTTAAATTCACATTAAGAGTCATGACACGGATCAAACCAGTGTCAGATCTTCACCAAATCGCCAACGGGAGTAGACACGGAGCTAAATGTGCAATGTCAGTTTAAGGTGTTATGACAATTTGATGGTTTAAAACAGAGTTGTGCCACTCGAATGAACCAGTATAGTTAACTTGCTTCTAATGCACAATTTTTACTGTAAGTTTATTTCTTACTTGCCTCGCTAAACACAACTGCTGAAATACATTAGAACACTACATAAAACTTACTTTTGATCAAATGTATACTGGGAGTTAATAACTTGAAACATCCTTTGGTACAGATTGAGAAAGAAATTTTCCAGGACGTCAGCAAGGTTTACATTTCCTAGTGAGTGGTATCTTTCTAAGTTGTCAAACAAGTCGGTAAACACAGCCGAGTTTTGTTCATACAAAATTCCATATGTCCTGACAAACATGGTGTGAAAATCTGTTTTTGAAGTCTTAAGCAGCTCTTTAAAATATTCTGCAAATAAACAAACAGCACTATTAGTCAATACACATGACAATCAAGCTAAAAAAAAAAGTGATGTGAATAACACTCACCATCAAACCTATGTGCTCTGGTAGTTAGCGTTTGCTTCAGTACATCAGTTGTCTCGCGTAGTATCCTGTCAAATTCTTGACGGCTTTGTTTGTTAAAATTTGTTTCCATTTCTTCAGTGCAGCAAGTTTCCCCTTTTTGACAAATCCGTAAATGGGTGCCTGTAAGAATAAAAATACAACTGTTAAGAAAAAGGATGGTACAGTCAATTGGCTCCACAAGAAAAATATCATCATGACCTTCTACTCTGCACACGTAATGGACCGCAATAGGATTACTTTACTCTTCTAGTTTAATAATATCGTTTCAAGGCAGATAAGTATGCAACTTGCACACTAAATCTAACAACCAGCTTCCCTCCACGCACTTCCCCCAGACAGGCCATTGTTTGGGTGAAGTCTGACTCGGCATACTGGTTCAGCATGCAACTGTCACAAGGTAAGAAAAGTGACAATGCAGCAGATGCTGCGACCACAATTAGCACAAATTATCACATCCAGTTGTAGATCATAAAAGTGAAAGTATTAACTAATAGTAGTAAATCATATACGAGTAACGAAAACAACAGCACAATGTCAGTGAAAATGCTACACGAAAAATAGCCAAAGTTTGGAAGATTTTGTTACCGACTTATATTCACTGAGGTGAGACAATCAGATATCAAGCCTGATTGGCCTTGGAGATGGCTTAGATGACAGGGGTGCTTGACAGTGTTTGCAGAGTTCTTGGTTCGTATCCTGGTCATGTTATCTCATAATGAAGTCCACAACGAAAGCATTAAATTCCATCTACTTAAAAGTAGAAGATTTTTTTCTGTTGTGCTACTGTGTTCATAATTCATTGAATCCTGTAATTTAGCTAAGTTAAAGCCTACTCTGACTTGCATAGTGATTTAATTCCCGAAGTGATTGCAATTCCATCTAATTACGTTGGATCCAATCTGGTTATGCTGCTTAACAAAGTTGAATTAACGACTGTGATTTACAGCTTCAACAGTTTTAAGCCCCATTTCTCCTAATACATTCTACTTTCAGCAGGAAACCTGCTTTTTACGTTTTCTAAAAAGCATGTTTCTAAATCACGACTGTGATTTACAGCTTTATCTAATAGTTTTAAGCCCCATTTTTCCTAACACATTCTACTTTCAGCAGGAAACCTGCTTGTTATGTTTTCTAAATATGGGTAATTAACTTGGACTAAACGTGTTGGCTACTAGACAAGTAAAATTTAAATGAAGGTATACCATTAGTATACTGAAACGTGAAAATCCGCAAAAGATAAAAGAAAAACCATTGGAACAAGTTGGCTACTAAATTTTTTTTTTATTTGCACTTAAAACTTTACATACGGTACTTCTCTTTTCACAAAACTATCTCAATTTGGAAGTAAGAAACCCATCTTGATGCTCGCTACACTATGCAGTACTCAAAGAGGCGCTAGCACCAATTGAAAATCTTAAGAAAATATCGTGCACCATCTATCGGTAGTGTTATTGGTAATGTTTAAAACTTGCTCCCAGGTGCACGACAACATACCAAATTTTCACTTAATTATTAGGGAGGCCCACGGCTTGTTTGCTTAGTTAAAAGAAATGGGTGTTGTGCATTCCTTCCCTTGATGCAAGCAAGTGCCACTTTTAACATCGAGTGTACTTTGTAACGATTCAAAAGCACGTCGAAAGATTTTACTTTCATGTTGGCATTCCGACTTAAATTTTAGAACTGGCTGGTCCCAAGTCCTGCCTTGAGGGATTTGTTTATGTTTTGCTGCACTACTCCTTGTCAAGCTCTCACACATGTCCTGGTATGCTGGCAAATTAAGAATGACGGTAATTTCCTGCAGCTTTTAGGCTATTTCTGTAGCTTTTTACTTCAGGTACTGAATCAGTAATTTACAGGGGACGCATGGAGTTGCCCAGTTGGCACTGTAAAATCTTTTTGTTTCTGAAGTTTTGACACTAACCTGCAGGCCTCATCCTATCCGACATAGGTAGCCTTTGCCGAATGAAGAACCAGAAACTGGCATGCTTGTTGTAGGGATGGGTCGGTAACCGAAACCGATTTTTCGGTTTTTACTGAAAACCGACACCGAACCCGATTCGGATTTTGTGCCGGTTTTTCGTACGGTGTTCGAAAACCAAAAAAATGATTTGTTGGTTTACATTTTTTAAAATAATTATCATTTTCTACGTATAAATGAGCAAAGTTCCTAGCTATTAAAACGAAAATAGTGAGGAAAATGGTGCCACAGCCATACCCACGGTCTATGACGCTGCTGAAAGTGAAAGCAGGAGTAAGTTGAAGCTAGTAATACAACTGTTGCAAGAAAAAAAATTAGGAAAATCTGGTTGGGGTGGATGGTAGCAAAAACCGATACCGAAACCGAGCTTTTTTGGGTGCGAAAACCGAAACCGGAACCGAAATTTTAAAAATGAAACCGACCCATCCCTAGCTTGTTGGCAAAAACTACACTGGCCCAAGCTCTGCATTTGCTTACTCAAGACCTGGCCTGAAGAGTCAAAAGACTACAAATAATAACAAGTTTTGACCTTTCTGCACCAATCTAGCATCTGGAAATGCAACTAGAATCAAAAGCCAACCGCCTGTCGTAGTTTATGGAAACCCGAAGAGACTACCAAATGTCTTTAAGTCCCAACCAAAGACCGAAAATAATACATCGGTGGACATTATTAATCTACAGCGGTAAACAGCGTTTGCTGATCTTCCAGACACATTTGGATCCCAACCTGCCATTATTTAGCATGTTTGCCATTAAAATCAATT
>JAHWFP010007811.1:0-19705 GCA_023313725.1 Lithobius niger | reverse complement strand
CTTACCGCAATTCTTGTGTTTAGTTATTGTTTAAGTGGTCCAAAAGTTAACACGTGCATGTCAAAATGGACGTAATTGCCCTTTAATCGTCTTGATGAGAACTTTCCACTGGTGGAATAGCAAGATCAACATGGCAAAGCACTGAAAAGTTATTCCATAAAAACCAATAAACATGTGGGTGACCATAATATAATACACAGATTAGCTGCAGACAATTTTTTTTCTTCTGGAAATTGGTGTTGCAGACAGTGGCAGAAAGTTTTTCTTCCGGGAATAGCTTGGCGGTAGGAATTCGGCCTGCTCAGGCAGTCTGTCATTAAGTCCAAAAGGCAACGGAAATAAGTTTGGGTAGGCTAGTCATATAGCAGGGGTCGAAATATTCGGATGCACAGGAGCAAATTGCACTCCAGAAGCAACTCTTGGAGTGCAAAAATTGCACACCAAAGAGGAATTTTTCATAACTTTTGAACCGCACAAGCTAGAGTCTTGTGGTTTGCGACATTTTAAACAGCATAGAATTATATTTCCTGTTAAACCATTCCTTACAAAGTTAAACTCCATTTTTTACTACATTTCAGTAAACTATGTGTATAGGTTTTTTAGTTGAATAGTGAAGTAAGTGAGTTTTAAGCAAAGTGCAGGAAAGCGGTACATATTATTGGGATGCTGAATGTTAGAATTTTCAATGGCTATAAAATAGGAGACCACAGTGTTGGTTTACATTTTGATTTTGCACTCCAAAAACTTTTTTTGCACTCCAGTAAAACAGATTTGGGGTGTAAATTTGCACCTGGTTCAAAATTTTGAAATTACCCCTGATATAGAAAAGCTACTTTATACGTTGTCGACTTAATCCAACTACCTGACAGTCTTTTCATGGTTACGGTTCAGAAAATCATAACGAAAACTAGCACAAATGCTTATTTATTAAAAAAAAATATTAAAACATGTTAAAAAACTACTCACAGCCATAGTGAGGCCGACGCCATACTACAAGATGAGAGTGCAACAAGAAAATCAATTACGACCAGAACTTTAGTAAACACAAATTATCTCTGGGTGGACTAGTTTTAGGTAGGGCAGCAGTTTCTTACGCCCAGAAGCAGAATTTTCTGCCACTGTCTGCGACATCAATTGTTGGGAAAAAATTATCTGCAGCTAATCTGTTTTTTTTTTTTCGGTGTGGTTACCACACATTTTTTTGGTTTTTACTGAATAACTTTTCACTGCTTTACCCACTGATCTAGCTCTTCCACCAACGGAAAGGCCTCGTCGAGACGGTTAAAATGGTGTATTGGACTGTCCAAATCGGTCAAAAATTTAAGAAACGGCAGAAATTTGGTCAAAATGGCACTTTTGTCTGCGTCTGTGCCATATTATCTGCGACATAGTGGCACATCGCACCCCTTTCTGCCTTCGGGTTCTTACGCTAGCCTTGGCCTATATGTTTACCTGCAGCTACGGCGAGGTCCGTAATTTCGAAAAATATTACCATCATTTTCGTGGACCAACCTATTTCAAAAAATATTTGTTTGCAGGTTTTTTTTCCTGAAAAACCTGCATATGAGGGTAAATCCAGGTCACAGTTCTCGAAAATGATGGTCATTTTAACACCCAAATTATGTGCCTCATTCACTAGGGACAACCCTTCCGAATGTCAATCTAGTAGCAGTCGCCACTTGGCCAGTAGACCTTACAAAGCACTCGCCATTTCACAAATTCTACTCGCTACATACCTAATACGTCTTGTGTGATAAAAGGTTTCTCTAATGTATGCATTAACAAAATTACTGAATTTTCTTAAACTCCATTATTAATGCAGAAAATCCAGTTATATAGCCCTTATAAAGCTAAGCATAACGCCGCAAACCGTTCGTCTCTAACTTGTACGGTTCCAGAGATACCCCTATTTTAGTGGCATGCTCTGCAGCTAGTCGCCATTTTGGCGAGTAAGGCTAAATTCCAAATCGCCAACTGTTGATTTCCACTCGCCAAATGGCGAGTGGCGACCGACATTGGGAAGGGTTGACTAGGGATGGGTCGGTTTCATTTTTTTGACTTCGGTTCTGGTTTCGGTTTTCACCCCAAAAAACCGCGGTTTCGGTATCGGTTTTTGCCACCATCTACCCCAAGCAGCTATTTCTAGTTTCTTTTTTCTGTAACAGTAGTAATACTGGCGTCTAGCTCACTCCTGTTTTCACTTTCAGACACGTGATAGATCATGGGTCTAGCTGTGGCACCATTTTCCTCTTTCTTTTCAATGACTTTTTAATGAGCCTTGTCATTTATACGTAGAAAATAATTATTAAAAAAAAAAAATATGGAAAACAACGAAGCAAGCAGTCTGCATTAAAGACTGTCCCTGTGAGGATACACAATACACTAGTCTGAGAAAGAAAGAAAAGAGTACCGTTTACCCTTTATCTTGTGATTTCTTTATTTATTTACTACAGGAAAACAGATCAATTTTTGATTTTTCGAACACCGCCTACGAAAAACCGACAAAAAATCCGAATCGGTTTCGATTTCGGTTATTGACTCATCCCTATCATTCATGCTGCCCCACTCACTGTGGCAAAATATACACCATCAGAAAACAACAACAAAAAGTTTGCCGGCCAGAGATAATTTCCAATTACTAATGTTCTGGTCAAAATCAGGTTTTCCTGTTGTGCTCCATCTCACAGTGTGGCATCGACCACACTATAGCTGTGAGTCGACTAGGCTTTTTAACATGTTTTAATAATTTGTTTTATGAATAAACAAGCGTTTGGACAGGTGATCACTATGATTTTCTGAATCGTAACAACGAAAGGATTCAACAGGTAGGTGAATCATGAGTACTGATAAATCGGTTGACTCAGTAGCCTACTTTTACTTTGGGTAAAGTTCATGACGAATGCTCGCTGATAAATAATGCTGAAATAAAAGTCAAACGAACAAAAGTCGCCAGAAAAACGCACACTTTCACAACCGAAGACACTCGCACTGTCTAGCGAATTTTCGATACTTAACTACTATCTTCCTCAGGCCTTAAAGTTAATCTGAACTCTGTTTACATCCCTGTTGTTTTCACCGTTACCATCTGCTCGTTCGTTGCCATGCTCGAAACTTGGTGCGTTGCATAGCCTCTAGGGATGGGTCGGTTTTATTTTTTTGACTTCGGTTCCGGTTTTGGTTTTCCCCGCACACAAAACCGCGGTTTCGGTTTCGGTATCGGTTTTTGCCACCATCCTCCCAAACCAGCTATTTCTAGTTTGGTTTCTTGTAACATTAGTATTACCAGCTTTTACCTCACTCCTTGCTTTCACTTTCAGCAGCATCGTAGACCATGGGCCTAGCTATAACACCATTTTACTCTACTATTTTCTTTTTAATGACTATCATTTATACGTACAAAATGATAATTATGAAAAAGGAAAACGGATCAATTTTTGATTTTTCGAACACCGTACAAAAAACCGACACAAAATCCGAATCGGTTTCAGTTTTCAGTAAAAACCGAAAATTCGGTTTCGGTTACCGACCCATCCCTAATAGCCTCCCGATTTTTGCAGGCCCTATGCAACACACCAAGTTTCGAGCATGGCAACGATCGAGCAGACGATAACGGTGAAAACAACAGGGATGTAAACAGAGTCCAAACTAACTTTAAGGTTTGAGGAAGATAGTAGTTAACTATCGAAAATTCGCTAGACAGTGCGAGTTTCTTCTGTTGTGAAAGTGTGCGTTTTTCTGGTGACTTTTGTTCGTTTATAATGGAGTTTCACAGTACGAAATCTAACGATCTTTTTCAAAAGTCAAAGGTTTTCACCTCAAAACCGGCAAACTGTTAACAACCCTTACTGCGGTTGTCTTCTTCATGCAGTTTGAATTTTGGAAGATCGTTGGGTGGATTTGGTTAGAATGCGAGTGAGAGTGCTATTGGCTTATCAACTGCCTGAAGAATCAACCAGTTGGGGTTGTTGAAAATTTGTACGTTTGGAAGTGAAAATCTTTGACATTCGGTTCAGCGTTATTTATTAATGTGTACTGTGTATTATTGTGTATTAATACTGGAGGCCTCGCCAGGATGGAACACTGTATTCAAATGGGGTGAAGATCAACCTTCTCCATTGTCGGTCGCAAAAGAAAATCAACGGTTGGCGACTTCGAATTTAGCCCTACTCCCCAAAACAGCGACTAGCAATAAAAAATTACGCTCAAATAGCGATATCTTGGGAACCGTATAAGCTAGATATGAACGGTTTGCGGTGTTATGCTAAGGTCTACAAGAGCTATACGACAGCCTTTTCTGCAACAGTACTGGGGTAAAAGAAAATTTTACAACTCTATAAATGCCTAAATTAGAAAAGCCATGCATTGTAGCCTACAAGATGTTTTTGGTATGTGGTGAGTACCTTTTAAGATCTATTGGAAAGTAGCGACTGCAACTGGAATGACATTTGAGAGGGACGGGTTGGTTTATATGTAGAAAGCAGCTTTCCCACAACTCAGTAGTGCCTGATGAAGATAGACCAGCTGTTTGTCAAAACTTTGCAAGAATATTGGTGATTAAATTCTTTCGAAAATTGTGCGTATTTCAATTACCTAGGTTTGTATCTGTTTGGTAATACTATGACTGAACTAAATTAGGCTAGTAACAAAAATTATCGTTCGGTTCCTCCAGTGTGAAGCATTGTTTGTGCCATGCTATCAGTGTAAACTAGTTTCAATATTTCTCAGGGTTGTGCGTTACACAAAATGCTCACATCATTAAAAGCTATTTTTGAATTATAGCTAATACGAATAGAAAGTTACAATATGTAGACAGATGTTTTCTTACCTGAGATGAAATGCATCGAGCAGATTCTGCAAGTCGTGGCCTTCGCGTCCCACATATCGGCCCTATGGAGGGCCGTAATCCACGCTTTTCTTCGCTCCAGCTGAATTGCTTGAAGAGTGGGATTGTACTTTTGGTTCACGGCCGGGAACCGGTAAAAAGACAAATCTGGGTGCCTTACACTTTTGTTAGTGCAACCATACACAGCACAAAACTGAACCATGGCAGTTTTTTTACGCGGGACAAAAATACGGTCGGGTCGGAGTTGTTGGTCCACCAGCGGCCATCTTGTAGGCGGGGCCTAATTCTCGTGACGTTTAGGCCTATATCGAATCCGACATGCAAATACACACTGCACATAACGACGCACCAATCAAAATTCGAATTGTAAATTCTTTACCATATCCTCGATTGCACTCTGGACATTCTAAAATTACCTAGATATTCCTAGACATAAAGAAAATTTCTTATTTTTTTTTTCTTATTAAGATTTAAAGTTACAAAAGAATCCCTTAACTAAATGGGTGAACAATAAATACTTCATTGTTTGTTCTATCCGACTATCCATTCACCTGGTAATTAGACATACACAATCAATGATTTTCACGCTGTATCGACAAACAAAACGTCACTTACGGTTGTAGAAGAATTCCCACACATCTTTATGTCTTCGTTTGTACACATCTTGAGGAATTCTACCTCGAATTCTAACAAAAACCCCACACCAAACGGTCACGGATTTCTCGGACGCCAACCACCGGAAGCATGACCGGAACCGGTTACCTGTCAAAAGCATTCGATAAAGAAGGCCAGCTGAGATATTAGCTACGTTCCTGTCATGAGCCGTTAGCGACATCCCTTTTTTGGAAAAAAAATTTCTTGTTTCGCTTGAGAAATCGACTGTGTTCAACTCTGGCGCTAGTTTCCAGAGGGCTGTCGCTAACGGCTAGTTTCCTGTCTACACTCAGAGGAGCCAGGAACGAGCTCGTATCTCAGCGGCCTGACAATAAAAAATAGTCTTCGGTGGCGGCAATGATCTTTTTTTTCCTTCATTTTTTGAGGTAGCGCGCCGTTGTTCGGCGTACCGTTGCCTCCTATATAATTTATTAACTCAATGACAGTTGCCGACGCGATCTCTTGTGTAATCTAGCAGTACCTTCCTAAACGACCAAACGGAGCGTACCAAACGCACCATATTACCCTTGCTGTTGGTGACAGTTTGGCTTATTCCCTGCTAATATCCATGTTGGTGCGGCTTGATTAACGTCATCATCTTCTGTTACCTTTTCCACATAATGCCCTTCTGGGCGCTTTGGAATATTAATAAAGTTAAAAGTTAAAGTCAAGTCAGCGATGAATCTGTTTCGTCAAAACTGTTACGTTGCGCATGCTCAAACCTCCATCCCAGCAAACCACCTCCCTGAGATGGTTCACAATTTGGCAAATTGCTCTCGCCTGGTCACATCTATAAGCCAATCCTGGTCAAATCCATTAGCCAGGTCAGGTTGCGGTGAAGGCATGACGTATCGAATACTCTGCTGAGCATGTTGAGCTCTGGTTGAGCTGTGTCACAGGGGCCAGGCACACGAATCGCGTACATACCGGAACACTCAACGCCACCCCGTGAGCGCAGCGAGCAAGCGAGCGGGGTGGCGTGAGTGTTCCGGCATGTACGCGATTCGTGTGCCTAGCCCCTGTGAGCTGCATTGTAGTTTAGGAAGGTACTGAACGGCTGACGCAACATCACTGCGCACGCGCTACATCAAGTTTGGAGCCAAACTGTCTGTAACACTGTTGCGTTTTGTTCGCTCTGTTCGGTGCTTTAGGAAGGTACTGCTTTTAGGAATCGACTTTCAATAATTTAGGCATCGGCGGCATTCTCGTGACGCATGCAGATGTAAACCTAAATTTTTATTTTATTTTGCTGAAAAAAATCTTACCTGCTATTTCTAATGACATTAAGAAAAATTGGAAATAAGCCAACAGCGAAAAATCATACACTAGAAATAACGTAGTTCAGTAAGCCACCGTTCTGCACTTACGTTTCGTCGGAGTGGCATGACCCGTATTCGAACCGGCTAACCAGTTTGCCCCCAAATCACTCGCCTTAATCGCTATGGCCACATCCTCCACTGGAATAAAGATAACTCACTGAACTCGTTATTAAGGTCACAACCGTGACTAGGGCTCCATTCGACCGAAATTCATCGGCCATAGACAATTGAGAGGCAATCATACACTATAGACAATAGACAATAGACAATCATACACTTACAAGGCTCAATAAAGGAGAAATAAATAGACATAAATCGCTGGAAATAATATTAAGGAAAATTGGAATTAAGCGAACAGCGAAAATCATACACTGGAGCCCTGGTCACGGTTGTGACCTTAATAATGGGTTCAGTGAGTTATCTTTATGCCAGTGGAGGATATGGCCATAGCGATTAAGTTGCTATACAAGTGATCTGGGGGCGAACTGGGTAGCCAGTTCGAATCCGGGTCATGCCACTCCGACGAAAGGTGGCTTACTGAACTACGTTATTTCTAGGGTATGATTTTCACTGTTGTCTTATTTCCAATTTTTCTTAATATTATTTCCAGCGATTTATGTCTATTTATTTCTAATGACCACATACAGATCACAACGGTTGTGAATTTTGATTGTTAATACCAGGAAAAAATCATCGGCTCCTGCATACAATATATTAATTTTTAAAACTAATATAATTATATTTTACACGTTGTACACATATTTTGTCTTTTACTGGAAATAAGTGGGAAAAAGCAGTTTATCACGGGGCGGTAAAAACCTGGTAAAAACCACCCCTGGTAAATACCATGCCAACCCTCCTTCAGGGGCTTATTAACTCATGTATTGGCCCTGAGGCAAATCTTTGAAAATGGCCCCGTCACCCTGACATGGGCCCTTTACCTAAATATGAGAGGGAACTCATCCTGACATGGGGCTCCTCACTTGGTATGGAGCCCTCTGACCCCTATGCCTTGGCGTAAGATCTCATATTAGGGTGAGGGGCCCCGTTTCATGGTAAGGGATGATGGGGTCTTACATCAAGGCATAGGGGTGAGGGGGCTCCATACCAGGTGAGAAGCCCTATGTCAGGATGAGTTTCCCCCTCATATTTAGGTAAGGGGCCCATGTCAGGGTGAGGGGGCCATCTTTAAAGATCTGCCTCAGGGCCAATATATGAGGTAATAAGCCCCTGACCTGAAGCCATATTGACTACGAGGTTAGCAAATGGAGAGCTAACTACAAGCGGCACTAGATTAAAATGGAGGTAAAAACAACGACGCTGGAAGTCAAGCCAGCGTTGTGAGAGCAGATTTCTTATGTCTAAAAAAGTTGCCT
Source organism: Lithobius niger (assembly GCA_023313725.1). NCBI lineage: Eukaryota > Metazoa > Arthropoda > Chilopoda > Lithobiomorpha > Lithobiidae > Lithobius > Lithobius niger. The sequence continues at coordinate 11,513 of JAHWFP010007811.1, read as the reverse complement.
TTTCCGATCCCTTTTGCTGCAAAGTCGTAAATCAGAAAAGAAACGATTCCACTTGCTGAAAATGTCAGTAATTGCCAACAAATCGAAAGAATTGCGCGTTTTATAGGCATATGAAATCATCTAGCAGCATTAGCTTCAGTAAGACGCCCTTCTTTTTTCCCTCAATGTTTATTCAGTGCACCTTACAACTAGTGCAATTAGTTTTATGTAATAATATGACGTTAGTCACTGCTCTATGGTGGTAGCATGCCGTGGAAGCAGGAACAAGATGAACATTCATCCGTCACTGGTGCAAATGAGGTAATTTCAAGGTAGCAGCAATCTGACCAGCAGCCATGAACGTGATGTCTGAATTATTCAGATAGGGACGGCGCGGCGGCGCACACATCTCTGTATGGCTTGAATTGTCAGTACCTTCCTAAACGACCAAACAGAGCGAACCAAATGCACCACTACTGGTGACAGTTTGGCTCATTTCCTGCTAACAGCCGTGTTGATGCGGCTCTATTGACTTCACCATCGTCAGCGATGAATCTGTTTCTGGCAAAACTGTTACCTCGCGCATGCTCAAACCTCCACCCCAGCAAACCACTTCCCTGAGATGGTTCACAATTTGGCATTGCTTTCGCCTGGTCACAACTATTAGCCAATCCTGGTGAAATCAATTCTGCTCCTACTTAAACATGTAGCTGTTCTGTTTGCAAAATTGAAATAAATTCCCAAGAGTTTTTTTTATCTGGCCTCCAGTATTGCCTTTTCTTAATCATTATTAACTCTTCAACCACAAACAAATGGTAGCGGAGCTTAGGCAAACGTAAGTAACCGTGTAATGGAGTTTTAATTTTGAAAATTGAAGTGTTTAGGCAATTGTTTTTAAGTCAAAAGGATTATCGCTGCTGCTGAAGGAAGAAAAGGTATATTTCGCATACTCTGCTGAGCTTGTTGAGCTGTGTTGTAGTTTAGGAAGGTACTGAACGGCTGACGTGACATCACTGCGCACGTGCGGCGTCAAGTTTGGAGCCAAACTGTCTCTGACAGTGGTGCGTTCTGTTCGCTCTGTTCGGTGCTTTAGGAAGGTACTGCGTGAAAACACAATGTTGGACCTAATGCCACTGAAGCGGGTGTGTATGCAAAGTAGCTATAGCAGGAGTCGTTTCAGTCAACTACATGAACAGGGTCAATCAGAGGGAGGGGCGAGTGTGGCTTTTGTCCCTAAACCCGTGCTTCAAGGAGGTCCAATCCAACAGCTCTAGCTAAAAAAAATTTCTGCAAAAAGGGTGTTCAGTGTGTTCAGTTCCACACACCCTGGCTTGTGTGGAGCCCTGCTGGCAAAACCACACCCTTAGGTACTACTGATGTGAGTTCATGCAGACATGGATTCAAACAACAGAAAGAATGCGGGGGCCCACACAAAAATTTGGAGCCATATGCCCTACAAGATCTCTGGGCAGCCCTGCCTATGAACAGAAGCTAATGATGATGGCGCAGGCGGTCCGACACGCCTGCTGTAGGCTCATCGGACTGCCTGGTCCATCTTCATTTGTTCCCGCTTTGAGAATGTTAAGAGTTCTAGGTTAGTTGCAACCCTTCCCCCACCAAGGAAGCTACAGTCCCTTTCTAATAACGTGGAAGGGGGTGTTGGAGCAATTTGGAAGAGTCCCATGCTGTCATTAGCCAGTGCAAACCCACCGTTGTTTATTTTACGGAGCCCCACCACTGTATGATCTCAGTGTCAGTGGTGGCACCAGGCTAGGGCCCGGGAAAGTCATCTCCTTCCACCACCCCCCATACCATTAATTGTTCCTGGTTAAGGCTCCCACCCAAACATGCCTCTTATTCTTTGCTGGCCTTCTGCAAAAATACTGGCTTGGCAACTGATCACAATCCTCTGCTCGACTCTTTTGTAGTGATTGTCGCCAATCAGTGTCAGCCAACAGGAAACGTCTTCACCTCTGGCGAAAGTGAAGAGTACGTGGGTTAAGGCACGCCCAAAGCGTACCTAAAGAAGGGACAAATAGATAGTTACCGGTTCGGTGAAATTCAACAGGTAATATCCCATCTGCAGCCTGGTTAATAACATAAACAGGTAGTGACGTCAAAAGGACGTCACTCTATGACTAACCACTAAAGGTAACAACCACCTTTAGTGGTTAGTAGGTGAAATGGTTATTTTGAGAGACAAACTAACGAGGAAATGTGCCTAATGACGCCATCATCCCAATGTGACTGAATCCTTCGTATGATTGGAAGTCACATTACTCCTCCTCCCCCAAAAGAACGGGATCCCACGGTATGCCCCACCCCTATTTCCTGCCAAATTAATTCTGCCAAATATGTAAATTCTTCGTGTGCACAGAACTCACCCCATGGGAGCCCACGGGAAGACCTCCCCCATGGGGCGACTCCATCCCCCCAATGGAGCAACTCCCTGCGCTGCCCCACCTCTCCTCCACTCGTACTGAAACAGCTCATATTTCGTTTACTTTTTGCAAAGTTGCTTCCTCTATTTGAAGGTCCACACCATTGTTGGTGTCCACGGTAGTTGCACCAGTTATGTCCGTCGGCGGCACTTCTGCATTTGCACAAATGGATTAGTGGCCCGTCCCTCTGCACCAGAAACAGACGACACCCAACGAAACTCCGATTTCCGGTCGGTTTGGTCAGTTAAAAAATTACTGGCGAAGTCTTGCGTTACTATACATTTAGTGCCATTTTACGGTTCAGCAGGACTCCATATAAATTTGATTTGACAACATTTCATGCTTGCCTTCAACTCAAGTGGAATCCTTTCCGATAAGACGCTCTTTTTCACTGATCCTCATAAGCCATCTTGATACTTTTCTTCCTTCAGCAGCAGCGATAATTCTTTTGATTTAAAAACAATTGCCTAAACACTTCAATTTTCAAAATTAAAACTCCATTACACTGTTACTTACTTTTGCCTAAGCTCCGCTACCATTTGTTTGTGGTTGAAGAGTTAATAATGATTAAGAAAAGGCAATACTGGAGGCCAGATAAAAAAAACTCTTGGGAATTTATTACAATTTTGCAAACAGAACAGCTACATGTTTAAGTAGGAGCAGAATTCAAATTAAAGTTGCTAAAGTCCTCCTGCATGGCAGGATGTCTGGCAAAGAAGTGAAGCTCTGGTTCGAAGCTCCTTCTTTTAAAGGGGGCGTTGCCACTTTATTCGTTACAACTTCTTCCCTTGTAATGCTGGTCTGGAAATGTCTAAATAAATCCAGATTGGAGAAGTCTTCAACTGCTCATGTGTGGCGGGATCTGTTGGGCTGAGTTTGTTAGGTAGTCACAAGATGATGTCACAGCGAACTTGAAATCATACAAGTTAAATCTGGACATCTCAACAAGCACAATATCCCATAGCTACATGTAGCGGATTGATTTACGACTGTCGGTAACCAGTGTGTACATTACCCTTTCTTTGTCAGAACCATAACACCAACTATTAAGAGCTAACGATTTGCAGCTAAGCGCGGGTGACTACATAGTAAATGTATAATTAGGCATCTAATGGAGTTCTGCGGATTAAAATCGTTCGGCCGAGTGAGTGTTTTCCACTCAGCTATTTTACATGTTTTCCACTGAGCTATTGAAACGAACAGGTATTTAAGTGCCATAAGGAAACAGGCTACTTCGGGTTACCAGAGACTGCTGACAGGGCCACCTGCCTATTACATCAGGTACCCTTGATGTTGCGCTTACAAGACTGCTAAAAATTAGGCTAAAACCCCCAGCGAAAATAGTGAAGGAGGAAGTTCAACGTTGAACTTACTTACATGAGATGAAGGTCCCTTTTCATAAAAATTTCTACAGAATTGCAAAAAAATTGCACTGCAAGCTTGCCATAAAATGAGTGCAAAGTTCGTCAACAGGGAGAAACCGAGCTTGTCTACTTGAGTTTTGGAAACTGAAATTTCCCAACATTGTTATGCTTGCTTTGTTAATTTGTTCATTAATGCTGTATCAAAAGCACATTCTTATTAGGATGGCATGTCCGTTCCTATTTCACACAGGGCAATCAGTTAAGTTGTGACCAAGCTTGAAGACACAGTTCTACTGCACGAAGACTCGTAAAACTTCCCTGATGTAATGGGGAGGGGGAAATCGTTGATTAGGAAAGGAAAGGGTGACCTTGCCTTACGCATCAGGTCAATCCATTGCTAATTTCTTAAATATGCATTGTACGCCGTGGTATTATTTAGACCCTTTTGGAGAAGAAAGATTCATTCATCAATGCAAAATTCAGAACGGATTTTCAAGAAGAATTATTGGAATTTTCTTACATAACGAATGCCGGTTTACGATCCTGAATGGGGTGGCTGAGCACTGGTTTGGAATTCCATTCGTTTTATGCGTGATGTAGATTTTAAGCTTTAATCTGATTTTTGTTTCAGTTTCTGCATTGGTAATGAATTTTTATTTGTGACAAGTTTCTTATTTATTCCGATGGTGTGTAATGCATATGTAAGAAATTATCAATGGAGTGGCCTTCCTAGCATTATTCCAGGGTATTCATTTGTTTTCCACTGCTATCATATCCACCCAAGTTTCGAGACTGATCACTAGTATCTGAGCCATTAAGCTGAGTCACAACTTGCCTATCACTTCCATACATTATTGATATCCTAGCTGAAGTACTGAATGCAAACCGTGCATTCAGTACTTCAGCTAGTGATAGTCAAATTGTGACTCAGCGGCAACACTGGTTAGGCATGGTAGCTTATGTGTATGTCCATGTTCAACGGAATTAAGGTTCTTCAAATTGTTGCGCACGCTGGCTAACAAACGCTGATCTTCGTTCGCTTCGCTCACTCAATCAGCGCATCCTGTGACTCTAATTCTGCCGCCAACAATGCTAATGGTCCCCTCTTTCTAATGATTACTTCTATTATATTCTTCCATGATCATGTTGATGCTGGCAGAAGTATCAGCGCATCATGCAACTCAAATTACCTCCCACACCGATAATCACTTCTATGATATTCAACTAGTCGAGCCCTTGTTCATGCAGGCGGAAATATATAAGGCTCAAGGTGGTCTTGAAGTTGCTCCTTTGAAAACCAAGTTTTCTCTTCTGACGCATGGTGCCTTTGTTGCTGCTGCTGCCTGTTGCTGACTTCTGGTTAAGGCCGTGCTATGCACGGGACCGGTCATGAATTAAGTTTACGGACACATTTTCCCGGGACATTTTTCCGGCACTCTTCCCGACGACTTGTCAGATTAATCGACCACTCATGCCTGCCTCCTGTTTCCATGCAGGTAGAATGGGAGAGCGCATTTACAATGCGGGTGCGAGGAGAGGAGAAGTGATTGTTCGGCCCGACGACTGTCAGATTAACCTTTATTGAGTTGATCGACCACTCATGCCTGCCTCCTGTTTCCATGCAGGTAGAGTGGGAGAGTGCATTTTCAATGCGGGCGCAAGGAGGGGAGAACTGGTTTTCCTTTTAGCCTTCCTTTTAGCCGGCCTCAAATATTATTTTAAAGATATACACGTTCATTTATTTTATTCTGTAAGCATCACATTTGCTTTAATCTCGAAAGGTAAAGGATTAGAAAACAAAAACGAATCGTTAGATGTTTAGGTAAGGTTTAACTGAGCCGAAGTCAAAACATTAAAGGAACACAAATTAACTTTCCTGTAAGGTTTCAGATACTGCAGTGTTGCTGTACTGTTTAGTCCACGTGAAACCTTACTGCTGTATTCAACTATTATACCCACACATACAATTAAAACCATAGCCCAACTTTCAAAACGTTTGATGACGGGAAAATGAACAACTATGTGAGACTACAAAATCAACTACTTTCTGGAATATCACCCGCTTTCCAAGGACTGAGAGCAACAATGTTGCTTTTAGTAGAGGAATGGGTATCCTATTTTTATCCCCGATTTCACGACGACGGTGCTGTATCACGTGATAGCGTAAACGAGCACTCTTGTTCACTTTTCATTTTAATGGTTGCCCGATTTGAACTTGTTCTTGTAGCAAACAAGGGAAATGAGACGTTGCATTTGAGAGCGCCTAGCAGATGCATGAGAAAGTGCATGATGGGATGGATGCAGAATGAGAGCGAGTGGCATGACGGGATGGTAATGGAGAGAGCTGCTCTCAGTCAGTATCCATCCCATCATGCATTGCTAGCTAGAATTGCGTAGCTATTACAGGTACATTCCTCCCTACGCCATTTTTCTCTATCCTTGTCCTATAACAGCCACGCGCAGATCTCCATCCTCACATGTTAGCGTCGCACCGTTTCGCGAGACTGGGGTTACTAATACAAGGTCAAGTGAGAGAGTAGCTGCGCTCCTCGCAGCTACTATCTCAGATGGCATTGGGACTAGTAGACGAAATAGCATCAACGCAAAAATTGTGTTGTCACTAACCGGAAAGATTTCCGTTTATCTTCATCACACTTTATAATTTTTTTAGGCTAGTATCTTATAATTTTTCTTTGGCGATCTATTGGCATAAACAATTTTAATTTTTAACGCATTAGTCTTTTAGAAAATTAGTACATGCACAAACACAGATGACACATCATGGTTATTGCTGGTTATTGTAAGCGCACAAAGGATCATTTTCTTACAGGATGCGATTGAATAACTTCCCAATATTCAACAGAAAATCTCGCACACGCCATATTTTAAAACGGATTTTTAGCAATGGGTTGGCTAACGGAGGTAAATAAGACCTTTGGGGGCAGTACTTGATGTGGAAGATCGAGAAAAATGGGGTTGGGAATTTACCTTTAACCATTGTTGTTGCGGTCTAATCGGGTGATAAGTATAGAGCAGTGACGTTTGCCACCATATTGGCAGCAGATTGGCACCAGTATGGGTTTTGGAGGGCATAATTACAAGGTGCACTACATAAAAATGGAGGGAAAAAACAACGGAAGAGCGGATTTCTTAGGCTTAAAACAACGTTGTTTTCTCCAACAACAAAAATCGCGCGTTTTAGGTCTAAGAAAGCACTCTTCACAGCATCTGCTTCAGTATGACGCCCTTCTGTTTCTCTCTGCAGTGCCGCTTGCAGCTAACCCGTTAAGGCTCCAGCTTAGAGTTTTATACAATAATACTACGTCGTGTCACTGCTCTATAGCCTACGGTATAGCACATGAATATTAATTAGGATTAAAAACAATTTTCCGAATTTTTTCCTCTACAGCAAGACATGTAATCCTGTCAGGCATTATTTCAATCTGCAAATAGGAAACGATCGATGTGATTAATATCAGACAGTTTGAAGTTGAAAATTAAAAGGATCAAATCAAGACAAATATTAGTTTTCTTTAGTCAAAATGCTTTGTCTAACAGTAAACAGCTGAACAAGAAAAAACATCAGATGACCAAGCATCACCTATGTAACAGTTATAATAAGTTTCACTTATGCTAACATATTTAACACTTCTATTTCTACCCATATAATGCTAGTCAGTTACTTAAAGCTAAGATTGACAAGATTTACGCATGCATTGTAATGTCCTTAGACATAAAAATAAATTCTACTTTAATGAGAAAAAACTACTTACCTATCAAGAAAGAATTCTAAAGGTAGAAGGGGTTAAATGACCCAGATACTGTACACTTATTACAATATATACATTGAATCATAAAATAATAATAAAAATGTAGGCCTACGCAGTTTGTATGCAACCACACTTCAGCAAGCTTTACTGCTTGTTTTCTGAAGATGGTTTCAGGACCTCAAAAAGTTGCTTACATTGAGTAGGCTAAAAAAGCCATCAAAAAGGTTTACTGAAGGGAATATGTCTGGAAACAGTACATGCCTTCATATGCCGACATAATTATGGGCCAACATGTTTATCACATGCATTACAGCACACAATACCTATTTTAATGCCTATTGTAATCATACTTCCTTAAATACACTACACCGTAATTGGCGGCATCCTGCTTAACCTACTTTCCCATTTTTTTACAACATAAAACGACTGCTTCTTGCCAAATATGTACCAAACGATAACTACCAGGTAAATAACGGTGTAAAATGGAAGCACAAGGATTGATCCAATTAGCAACTGGAATACCAGCTTACCCAGCCTCTTCCTGGGAGCTAAGGTGTAAGACTTAATTATACCATAGAAAAATGAAAATAAAGCAGAAGCCAACAGAAAAGCGTTGAACACATCATGCCATGTATAACGAGGCAAATGGTACGTCAGTTCAAGCAATGGATTCATTATCAGAATTGGTGTTGAGGCCCAGGCTAACATGTCGGTTATAATAAACGTCTTGCACCACAGCGGAATGGCATTGCACCACATAGTTAACCACTTCCCCTCAAACCAACGTTTCCGCTGCCGTATGAAGTCCATCACGGTAAAAGGACTTTTCTCCAACATCTCCCCCTCAATGAAGTTGAAGGTGTACCCGAAACTAAATGCCTTCAAACAAAATACATAGTCTTCAGCAACAGAAGCCGCCTGTCCGTAATCAAAGGACACGTGTTTCTCAGCGTTAGCTCGGCAGACGCAGTAAGAACCTTTCCACCCAAATATCGGTTTATGGAAGAGTTTAAAGGATCCTCCGATTGCTCCTACGTCATCTGAGACTCTCCCAACATCCATGAGAGTTAGGAATTCGTTCACAGGGTTGTTGGCGTACGTAATCAGGCCTTGACCAAACGGGTGTTGACCATCCACAACAAAATTTATAATTCCACGGACTGAATTTTCAGTGAGAAGAGTTTCTTCGTCAAGGTGTACTATCCAGTCATTATCACCAAGCTGGTCAATTCCATCTTCTAAACAATACTGTAAGGCTCTGCCTTTATACCGGACTCCACTTGTAGTGCTGTAATTGGGAGGTACCACGATCTCTCGAACACGTATGTCTCTCTGAAGACCTATGGCAGTGTCTGTCACGACTTCTACCACAAAATTGTGCAATCCAACGTCCAGACAAGTAGTAATATTATGTTTTACAGTGTGCTTCACCAACTGTGGAACGTCACCCCTTGTTACCACACGGAAGCAGATGAACGGACTCAGCATTGGTGGACTGTTCAGTTTCACTTTCTTTACGTAGCATCTAACGCAGCACAGAAGACCAGTTACAGTCATTACTATCCTTGGAAACCCAAGGAGTGGCACTAATCGAACACTATTGAAAACAACCGTAAAACCAAGAGTGTAGTGCAGGTCGGAGTGCAAGTCAGATTTAAAAGGGACAAGTATGAAGTATGACAGTATTAACAACAATGGAAATGACGAACAATGTAACACATACACTCCCCACTGTCCGTATGTCAAAACTGCCATCTTTCCCAGTCTGTAAAGAGAACAAAAACGACAAGTTTATAAATAAAATAGTATGCAATAGGCTATTCACTCTCGTACCACTTCCATTTTCAATAGCTCCATAATAGGCACTAATGCATTTTTCATCTGTGCCCCACTTAGAAACTAAAGTGACCAAAGTTTAGGCATGAATGGACTAGATTTTTAATCAGTGGAGTCATACGAAAGGTGGATGCTTGTAACGGGGTACGGAGCGCTAACTAGCTGCGTACTCACGGTACGTAGGGCGCTATATAGGCGTATATAGTTGCCCTATATTTCGACCTTATTTCATCAGCCTTAAACGTCAGCTTTGACGCTGGTGCAACCGGTTCTTTTGTCGATTGGCCCCAGCCCCAGAGGGGATTAACTTTAGCCTTTGAATGGAGTGCGGCTGTTGCATCAGACCGAACCCCAGTCAATAGCAGGGGTGGGCAAAAAGCGGGCGTTGCTTTCCATTTCTATTGAAATCCAGAACTTTCGATTGGGATGCAACGCAAGTCAAATCTTGCATCAGCAATAGGTTTTATGGCGTGAGAAATGTTCTAGAATGATCGAATGGCCAGCCGTTATAAGGGCTGGCGGGGGGCGTACTTGATCCAATGCAGCGTGTAGTTCTATCTATGCAGTTGGTGGACATTGCTCTTCAACTTATGCTTAGACTATTACAGTGCATGATCAACGTAAGTTACTTAAGCCTATTAGTGTGTCCATATGTTTCCCTAGTTTGGCTATTAACTTTCATTATTGTTAACTTTGATTCAATATAACACAGTGTGTTGTTTTTCCTACTTAGTCATACTTCTCGGGTGTCCCCAAGCACTTGGGTTGAAGTAGTTGACTCGGATGAAAACCTTAGGCGTGCTTACTGCCTTTCAACCACGTTACATGCCTCTGCTTCTAATGTCGTTCCATCGGTATTTTGTATTCCTATATTGGCATTGGTCTTAGGCAGGCCAGCATTTTAAGACCAATACGAATTTAGGAATATAAAATACCGAAGTAAGCATAAAAAGACACATTTATACCATATATTTATGCTTAAGCAGTATTTAATACTAATGTGACGCATTTTTATGGGAAAGAAGGGAGCGAGATTGCTAGATGTAGTGAGTGCACAATCTCCTATATTAATACCGTAAGGTCTAGAGGCCTGCACTGCATGAACACCAACTGAATTAACATCGAAAGGACTTGAGGACTGAGCTGCATGAACATCAACGGCAACAATTAAGACGTGAAGCATACAGAGAGTAACAAGGACTTAAGATTCATGCACAGAGCAACGTTAGGATATTGAGAAGCAGAAACCGCCTGCTGCCTGTTCTTTATATTCTATGGGAGACAAGTGTCGTCACCAAAGCATGGTGAATAATTAAGAGACATTACCAGCGGATAGGTGCAAGGAGCACCAGAACAACATGCACTACAATCTCCCCCGGGAAATATCAGAGGAGCGGGATTGTCAAAACAATTCAAATATAAGATAGAACATCCATATCCTATACTAAAAATCCTTCATCGTTTTGTAGCAACGTATTCCAAATAAGTCAGCTTGCATGCGCAGGAACTAAACCCATGACTTTCAAAACTAAAGGGAGAAGCCCCACAGATAGGCAATATTGCAGTGGCGAAAGAACACTGCCATGTTGTAGTTTTTCTCGCAAATATTTTCCGTGCACCTGTGCCAGCTAATGTTCTTAATGTCCTATCCCACTCTCCTCAGCGATTGCAGGGCTGTATCATTGTGTAATGAATAATTTGCACACGCAAGCTTGAGGCATTTAATGCGAAACTCATCAAAACCAAACCCAAACTACCAAGGGGGTTAAGGAAAATTGGAAATTAGCCATCAGCGAAAATTATGGGCTAGAAATAACGTAGTTCAGTAAGCCACCTTTATGCACTTACGTTTCGTCGGAGCGGCATGACCCGGATTCGAACTGGCTACCCAGTTCGTCCCCAGATCACTTTCATAGCACCTTAATCACTACGGCCACATCCTCCACTGGCGGTTAAGGCGCTATGAAAGTGATCTGGGGGCGAACTGGGTAGCCGGGTCGAATCCGGGTCATGCCACTCCGATGAAACGTAAGTGCATAAAGGTGGCTTACTGAACTACGTTATTTCTAGTGTATAATTTTCGCTGATGGCTAATTTCCAATTTTCCTTAATATTTTTTACAG
>JAHWFP010007810.1:0-24048 GCA_023313725.1 Lithobius niger | reverse complement strand
AAGGGCGAAACAGTCTGTCTAGAGATCTTTGTGGGTGAGAGCTAATTGATATTAATCAATAATAATACAGTGGTACAATAATTTACAATAAAATTATTTTGTCTGCAGTTTTTTATGCTCGTAGACCGCTTACTGATTTTACTAAGGAGCAAAGAAAAAAAGGAAGTTGCTTATTTGTGTAGGTGCCGGTTTAATATAATTACTGAATCCGGATCTGGATATATCCGGAATCAGTTGATTCCTACTCTTGAACAACTGCTAAGTAGAATGACAATACTAACCCCGGTGCAGGCTTGATAATGAAGAATCAATCCACGAAGTGAACAATAAGATACTTGGCAATCTGGCAATGGACAACAAACTTGACCATGCTGCGCCAAAGCTTGACGCCACTCGTTCTGTAAATCTCTCTCAGCCTCTCGACTGGCTCGACTGGAGGTTTTGGTGAACACGTGGCTGGAATGAAAATTTGTGTTGAAATAAATATCATTCATTGATTGTAAAAAACATGTTTTGATAAGTACAATTCCTTACTGCTTAAGGACAGGGTTAATGGCGAGTTGTCAGCAGTTATCATGGCTAACCTAGCCATGGTAATTTTGTCCTACGTCTCGGTGAACAAAATCGCCAAGGATACGTTACACAGACAACACACGAAACTCCTATGAGGTTGAAATTAACTTTTTGTTAAATTCCTTTGGCGGTGATGGCGACACACCTCATTTGATGTTGTAATATTATTTTACAGTAAAGAGCATGTTTTGATAAGCATAATTTCTTACTGCTTAAGGACACGATAATGTTGAATTTCGCACAGTTATGGATAACCATTCAAATGCTCACCGTGAAACGAAATTCTGAGGAACGTTACAACATTCTAAAATTTTATCCAATTTGCACTCTGAACATGGCTGGACCTGGCATTTAAACGTAAATATTGTACACCACAACTGTACACTTAGTTTTTTGTTTGGTAACAAAAAAGGCATTGCCCGCATCTGAAAAATCGGAAATAAAAATAAACAGCTGTGTGCCCGTATCAATATTTTTTTAGCTCCACTTTTGAGAATCACTTATTATACTTTTTTAGTGGCCTAATTAATGACTAAAACGAAAACTTGACTTGAAGGGATCTTGAAACCTACAAATATCGGCAAAAAATGGTGTTTCTACAAGAGGTTTGAAATGCTTCCCTTTACGGAAATTAATCAAGTGATAAATGGCTATGGTGAGTTGCATGTGATTGTCAGGTGGCCGAGTTACTGTTGCAATAGAAGAAGTCTTGCGAGTCCCGTTAGGCAGAATTCCATATTCCACGAAACCATACCACTTTTTAAGTTCATTAAGGTTCAAGTGTTTATTACCATATTTGGTTTAGGGTGTAATTTTAGGTACGTTCCACATAATAATTATAGTTTTTGCATTCAGCCGTACACACATTATTCCCGGACAAATGACAGCTCACCGCATAACTCAGGGTTAATCATGTTCACAAGAAACTTACAAAGAATTATAAAGTCTGGGAATAGGATGCGGCTCGCATCAACGCGTCCAGCCGCTCCTCCTATCTTCACTAGAATTCTTGGAACCAAGACGGTCGCTTACAATAAGCAAGGACAGAGGTGTACGTCTAAACAGTAATACAGGAAGCGGGGAGGCGAGTCTCATCACACAGTAACTACAATGAAGTGGGAATAAAACTGAACGAGTTTTCAGACATATGTTGGACACACAATATGATATTTTGTTATTCCCTAGTAGAAACTCGTCTGAGCTCGAATTTCCTCCTTACGAACATTTTCTGCTACATAGCTTTAAATGTACATTTACTTTAAAATATATAATAATTTACAGAAAGTAACTTTTAAACTACAACTAGCTGAAGCCCGTGCTGTGCACGGATGGTGTTTGATGCACTATTTGCAACATTGGGGCAGCTTGCTCTCTCATGTGTATGTTGAGGAAGGCGTGTCCGTCTATGTATTTTGGCGCACACTGGCTAACAAATGGAGGTTTTCATTTGCTTCAATCACTCAATGAGCACCACCCCTGCCCCGGAAAGACGAAACTTTTAGCCCACGAGCTTTGTCAGTTTTTTCCATATTTAACAGATTTTCACTAATCCTTTTATTTTAATTGCCCATAACGACAGAACCTTTACCAAGCGGTTAAGGGTGAGGAACGGATGGTGTTTATAACATTTGAGATGGTTTGCGCTGTCACGTGTTTGTAGTGGAAGCGTGTGTATGCCGTGTGTATGCCATCTATGTATTTTTGATCAGTCTAGCTAATAAACGCCGATTTTCGTTCGCTTCGATCACTCAATCAGATCCTCCCCTGACCCCGACTCCATGCACTTTCATATGAATATTTCCACCGGAAATCAATACAGGGGTCGTAGCGGGTTTTAGGGGGCAAAAGTAGGAAATAAAAATTTTTGTAAGTCATAAATAAGAAAAAATAAGGAATTTTTTACAAAAAAGGTAAAAATAAGTAACCCCCGGCATAATGTCAGGACTTAATAACAGTAAATGTGATAAAAGCTTACTCATTTCAAGAGCATTTTTAAATCTAGGATACCAAATCCAATTTAACAAAAATCTCTTTAATAACTTGATCCAATAGCAGCAGCTGGAATAAGTAGCTCTTCAAGCTAGACAGGGATGGATGTAGTTTTTTTTTTTTGGGGGGGGGGGGGGGGGGCAGAGAACCACCACCAGACAAGTCTGACATGGTCGTATTTGAGACAAGGATTTTTTAATAGGCCTACACTTTTTTCTGAACATTTTAAAAGATTGTAACTTGTTCTAAAAAAAAAAAAGGGCCTACGCCACCTGTCAGCAATACCGTAATAATCTCCACCAAGATGTGAAATATACAAGCATTCTCTTCAGCAAGACTCCACCTCTCTCTACTATTTTAACAGTATAGCCGTTGGGAAGGGGAGTAGAGGATGTTAAAAAAAAAAAAAAAAAAAAAGAGTAAAAAAAAAAGAATATATCTCTACTACGCTATTTTTTCATCCTCATCTCACGTTTGATGTTTAGTTTTTGCTAAATAGCATAACTCCAAAGTCGGTTGAGATAGTCTTGAAGTGTAGGGCCTAAGCCATAGGAAATCTCGTTTTGAGCTGGTTAAAATCACGGGCGTGCACAGGAGGGGGGCAGGGGAGGGGGAGGGCATTGCCCCTGCTCTTTTCGAAGAAATGCCCTTTTTACTCTTTTTGTAAAAAAATGTGTCGTATTTTGGTTTTCTGACCCGATAAACGCTGGTGCTGCAACCAGAGAAAGGGCCTAGAGGCCTAGAAAGGGCAAAAAGAAGGCCAGGGAACGGGCAGAAAGGGGCATAAAATGGTAAAAAATAGAGACAAGCTTAAAAAAAAGGGTAAAATAACTGACGAGTAAAAAAAAAGGTCTCCAGAAACAATACCTCAGCGTGCTCTTTTACAAACGTTGGCCCTGCCCTCTCGGTGGTCTGTGCACGCTACTGATTAAAATGGTCTATTTGAATGTAAAAATCGGTCACAATTTCGCGAGATTACGAATTTAATTTTTGTTGTAGGACCAAAGATTAAGATAACAAATTTCGATCCGCGACGATTTAAGGAAAAAAGGGCTGCGGCAGTGTTCTCTATAGCGTACCCAACGGCAGTGATACATTTTTATTTTATTATCAGTACATGAAAAACTGCTGCATGCTAATGTAGCTCATTAACTTTTCTAATAATTTCTCGTTGTTGACGATCTACAAACTGGAAATAACCAAATGTATGACGAAACCATTCTATTGGAGCTGGCTCAGCAAGCTCAACGCACATGGTGACGTAATACAGAAAGGTTTTTAATACTCATTCATTGTATCGAGAAACGAAATACAAATAGCTAGTACTATGTTTAAACAGTGGAAACATAATAGCAGGCTAAGCACCTATCCAACAATTTATGCTTGGACGTTGATGGTAGACTTGTGAAAATGAAACCGTCACGCAAGATAAGAAACCGGAAGTGGTGCTTTTCAACGCGCACGCGCAGAACACCTCGTTACGTTGAAAACAAGTCAGGGACCGAGTACGCCAATGAAGTTCGTGCCTTAGGTATTAAACTCAAATATTATACGTTATTTTATTAATTTTACACTTAAATTTACAAACAAAATAAACATGGCTGAAAAAAGTAGGGAACTGTACATCTTAAAACAGGAAAAAGGTAGGAAAATAAGGAATCAGAAAAAAAAGTAAGAAATAAGAAAAAAGTAGGAACTCTACAACCCCTGTCAATAATACGCCTTTGTACAGAAAAGTCTAAAGTTTTAGCCCGCTGACTTTGTTATTTGTGTTGAATGTTTAACAGAGTTTTACTAATCCTTTAATTTTAATCGTCTATAACGACAGAACCTTTAGCCAGCGGTTTAATGTTAAGTTGCGTATACGTAAAGCATTGTTTTCTCCATTAAAAGTTACGTTTTCAGTTTGCGCGCACGGACTAACTCGGACCCATATCCGGAGTCGATGCACTTTCATATGCATATTTTCACCGTAAATAAATAAATACGCCTTTGTACAGCAACGTCGAAACCTTTAGTCCGGCGGCTTTGTCACTTTTTTTTCAACATTTAACCGAGTTTCACTAATCCCTTTATTTAATTGTCTACAACAACAGAACCTTTAGCCTTTGTCGTACGATTATGTTAGCTGCTAAAACAGATTGCTAATTGTCCTGTTCTGATATGTCTTACTGTTTGGATTGATAATATAAATACAATTTTTTTGTACCACAATGCTCTTTGAAACACTTCAGTACCCAACAAGTGGATCTACTCATCTGTTGCACAAAGATTCTCAATAGCTTTGTGGCAACGGCAATACTAGCTTACATGTGTATATTTTCAAACGCTATAACCTCAGCAAATAATATGCACAAATCTTACTAGTTTTTCGCCAGCTACTATAGAGGTCTTTGTATTGTTTTGGGGGCGCTTCAAATTTGTGCCCTAGGCGACGGCGTATGCCTATGCCTTAACTTGCCCCTAATTTTGCAGAGCTGAAGTTGCACATCTTAAGTTGGGGAGGGGCGGGGAGAGTCCCCCAAATCAAAAGATACTTACGGTGTTACAACCTTCACATTTTTTGCTGTTTGCAGTTTATAGCCTTGTACACCAGGTGCAACATTGGCAACAGCCTTTTTGATTCTGAAATGAGCAAGATACACAATTGGAAATTTCAGATCCCTATTGAAAAACTTTTTTAAACAAAATTTTTTTTAAAGAATTGTCAACGTTTTTGTTGACACTTAAGCAGGTTTTTTATAAAGACAGTCTTAGGTATGCTATAAAGTTATAAAGAAATAGCGAACAGTGGAGCCTGTAGCTCATAAGTTCACCTCGGATTACAAAAACAAGTTACCAGACCAATTTATCAAGTAGATTTTTGAAAGAGTGGTGGCATTGACTACACTCATAGGAAACCTGTTCCAGTCATTGATCACTCCATGTGAAAAGAAGGTACTGGCACACTGTAATCTAGTACGTTGCGTGGTGAAATTGTGGCCTCTCCGATTGTCTTCATGTAGGGTCCAAAACTGGTCTTTAGGTATGTCGTATACGTTATGAAGACTCTTGTACACTTCGATAAGGTCACCCCTTTTCCTTCTCTTTTCCAAAGATGGTAGGCGCAGTTTAGTAAGCTGTTCTGGATATGAGAGTTTATTATACGTAGGGACCAGCCGAGTAGCTCTTCTTTGAATTCTTTCTACGCTATTAATATCTTTCATGAGGCACGGAGACCACAGAATATTGCCATATTCGAGGATTGGCCTAAAGTACATTTTGTAGACAACACTGAATGCGTCTGCAGGAATATATTTAAATGTTCTGCGTAACAGTCCAAGCCTTTGATTCGCCTTTTTTGCCACCGCTGCACACTTGAACTCGTTGTCCTCAATGGCACCAAGATCTTTTTCTTGGTCAGAGGTCTGGATGACGTGACCACCAAGATTGTAAAGGTAATGAGGATTCTGGTATCCACAGTGAACCACCTTACATTTATTGTAATTAATACGTAGTTTCCACAGTGAACCACCTTACATTTATTGTAATTAATACGTAGTTTCCACATTGTTACCCACTCTATAAGCTGGTCACGATCATACTGGATTCCAGTCTGTGCATACGTGCTACGTAATGGACAGGTAAGTTTGAGATCATCAGCAAATTTGGGTTTCTGGGTTTCTTAGTGTACACCCCGACTGGGATCTCGGCTACATACAAGGAGAACAGAAGTGGAGAAAGTACAGAGCCCTGCGGAACACCGCTAAGCACTGGCCACCACTCTGACGTAGCATTTTCAATTCTCACCTGAAATCTTCTACCATGGAGATAACCACATATCCAGACATGCAACATGCCAGATATCCCAAACTGCTAAAGGATAAAGAGAGTTGCCGCTGCAATGGCTAAATTCTGTTTCTGGCTAACATCCAATTTCCTGACTTCCTGACTGGTAGACACACTGGGGACCAACGAAAAGTCACAGACTTAAAGCACTAAATTAAATTAAAAACACGATTCAGCATCTCTTTTCTGATTTGGTGGCCCTGAAAAGGGTCGTTGTTTTATATCTTCTTCTAGTACGTCGATGGTTAGACAACACTTCTGGCAGTGATAGGTCCCAGCTTGTGAAGTCCATCTGCGTGGGTGGTCATGTCCCTGAAGTAGTGGAACGTGAAAAATGATGCATTCCTCCATGAAGAGACTAGTAGAATTTCAGAAATGGGGATGCCGCTGTAAGTTCAGGACGTCGAGATGGCTATTAGCTCATGTGCTGTGATACGAATGTTGTTGTCGTGGCAATTGATGTTGGATGCTTCATAGGCATTCAAAATTACTGTTTTTCGAAGACCAGCATTGTGCGCAACATGAAACTTTGTGCGACACCTCTCGTCCCCCCCGGGTATTTGATCCATTTTGCAATCATTGCGGCTGAAGTTTCACCGAAGTTCTTTTTGAAGGGTAAAAAGTGTTGCGTTCTGCCTTTCCTAATCTTATTGTTCTCAGTCCTTTCTAAGTACAATCTCAAAGCTCGACCTGGGCAGAGAAATCTTTCGAGCTCATCACCTGTGATTGGGGATAGCGCTGGGATCACTATGGGTTTTGGTTTGTTTAGCTTTTACTTTTCTCTAAACGAGGCTCTTGGTGTTAATGAGACTGCCTTGTAATTCTTAAAGAAGAAAAATTAGGACTGATCCACTGAGAGAGCTTGTAATTTGCTGCATCGTAAGCTTGAGGGAACAGTTATTAAGAAAATAGTTTTTTGTTGTCAATAAGTGAAGGTTGTAGTTTAACATGGGTTCAAAATGGTTCCAACATTAGTGAGTTCAGAACTAGGTCCCAGTCCAGAAAGAGTCTTCTTGTTGCAGGTCTCTATTTTGAATGATTTTATCAAAGTTGAAATGTGATAGCCTTCTAGAATATTTTCTTTCTTTATTTATTTAAAGACGGATTTTAGGATAGAATGGTGTACCAATATAGTTGATCCTTTTAAGACTGAGCCAAAAAGGTCCGACAAGTAGCTCACTACGTCCGTTAAAGTAGAATCAATTGGATTTTTTTTTTGGAGTCTCTGATTGCTTTGCTTGCAATCCTACTCTCCAAGAATTCCTGCTTCCTTGAGAAGTCCGGTGATAATAGCCACCTGAGTAGATTCAAGGCGCTGACGTTTGGCTGGTGGAGACTTCCTTTCGTCTGTGACAGTAGGGCTGCGTTTACTGACAGGCTCTTGGGGTTGTCTACCAAAAGTTGTAGATGAGGGAACCAGGCTGCCTTTAAAGCTACGAGAATGAACAGCCCCAGTGTTGACTCAATTTTCTGTAATATCTGTTGTAGGAGCTTGAATGGTGGGAATAAGTAGCCAAATAGATTCTTCCATGTTGCTGACATGGCATCTACTGCCCATGCTTGGATTCTTCCATGTTGCTGACATGGCATCTACTGCCCATGCTTGGTCGTCCGGGACTGGGCTGATACAATGGGGAAGTTTTGTCATTATGCCGCGTAGCAAATAGGTCTACCATCAACGTTCCCCAAAATGCGAAAAGAAATTTGCAGATGGATTTGTTGAGCATCCACTCTCCCATGGTTGGTTTGTAACGTCTGGAGAGAGAATCCGCGATTATGTTCCGGTTCCCTGGAATGTGGAGTGAAAGAATCGTTGTTCCTAGCCGGATGTAAGTTTTGAAAATGTCAGATGTGACTTCATGAAAGTTTCTGGATTTTGTTTCTCCTCCTTTCCAAAGATGCGCAACAGCAATCGCAATGTCTATTTGGCTTGAATAGTCTTCGTTGAGACTATGTTTTGGAAGTGAATGAGCGCTTTTAAAACTACCTTTAGTTCTAGAACGTCAATGTGATACAAGTCCTCCGATTTCCATAGACCAGTTGCCTTTTGGTCTCCAATGTGAGCTTTCCCGCCGTCCATTGAGGCGAATGTTAAGAGAATTAGGTCTGGCTGGGGTTCGTATCGCGGGACTGCTTGTGACAGGACTCAAACGTCAGTCCACCATAGAAAGGTTTCTGTTGGGAAGTTTTCGTCTATGGTGTGTGTCAATTATCCAGAATGTTGGCTTGATCTGCAGTTGTCTATACGATAGTGGTGAAGGGTCATACATCTTCCGTATGGTACTAGGTTTGCCATCAAATCTAGTTTCCCAATTAGGCTGTTCAGTTCAGTCAAATTGTACGACTTTTGGCTTAGAATGTTCTCGACTGAAAAAGGTGGTCATCGATCTGTTCCAGCGAAGGCATTACTGTTGCTGCAGAAAGATCGAGTGATAATCTTGATTTCTTGAAATTTATCCCGAAGCCCAAGTGAAGAAGAAGATCAAAGGTGTTGAATAAGTTTTGTTTGAGCAGGTTTTAGTTTTGCTGCCTTAGAATCCAGTCATCTAGGTAGGCGTGTGACTGGATCTGCTGTCGATGAAGATGTGCTAGTAGAAGTTTTAGTATTGAGGTGAATACTCTTGGAGCTGAGTTGACGGAAAAGAGGCTGGTTTTGTGACAAATTGACTTGAGTGAACAGAAAATCACGAAGACCAACGAAAGTATCTTCTCTTGGCGTGGATGAAAGTCCACAAGATGTAGCAACCATGAAAGAGGGGCCGCAGGTGTCTTGGAGGTAATGCAGTCAAGGCCAGATGACATCAGGACAGGTTACGTTAGTATAGTATTACATTTACCTTCCCATGTTGTCAAGATTTATGTTCATAGTTTTTCTCGCACGGTTACTGGTTGAAAAGAGTTGCTTTATGTTTGAATATAGCTAGGTTGGGCTAGCTGCAAATTCAACCAGTAACCGTGCAACAAAAATTATGAACATGACCACAAAACAGCTGAGCCCATGTAAGTTCAAGACCAATTTTTTTTTCTGCCCGAATTTATGCTGAATCAGCACTAGCTTGACTACACTATACTATGGCACTAAATGTATTGATACTAATGGCACTACCAGAACCTAGGTGACAGTCTTCCAACTTATAACCGTGCCCGTTTTTGTCCATTTTTAAGGACCATCTTTGGTAACTTTTTGTTTTTGCTAAATAATTCAAAAAACCGTTACGCTACTTATTAGCTAGCATCAATGGATAGCTCTTGAAAAAATGATTTGAATAGTGTATTCAAACTAAATCAATTTTGAAAACACTGAAAGACTGACTTATTTTGAAAGACTTGAGACATCGTCAATAAAGCACTTGACTACGCACTATTTGTAAAGTTGGAAGATGCAAAAATATCTCACAAACTTTTGATAGTCCTTATCACTGGTGATGGTACTCAAGCATGACTATCTTCATCAGGCACACTGCACGGCAGTGTGTGCAACGAGGTAGCAGTGAGGCCTGATGAAGACAGTCGTGCTGCGAGATATTCCTATATCTTCTAACTTTTGAAACAGTACATAGCGAAGTGTTTTATTTGCAAAATCGGTCAAAATTGGCCGAATTATGGATTCGGATGCAATATAAGATGATGATGTAGTTGTCATGGAACAAATTGGGAAAAAATACTGTCTCATGCACAGGCAAGTCACTACATTCGCATGGCCACTAGAAAGCATATTTAGCAAAATGCTGTCACGGTGCAGACTCGTAATTTCAGGGTCGTGGGTTCGAGTCCAATGTTGGGTGCCATTATGTTAGAGGGTTCCTCATCAGAACATCCTGACACTGCAGCGGGGACTGCAGCATGAAGAAATCCAAGACTAGCTCAGCTCACATTGTACATCCTTCCTTTATTCAAGGCAGTCACTACCAGTGGCGTAACAAAGTGTCTCTGGGCCCATAGGCAAAATTTATGGTCGGGCCCTTCCCCATTTATCCCGACCCCCCCCCCCCCCCCCAAAAAAAAAAAAGATCTTTGACCTTTTCAACTGTCTTGGTCCAAATGACACATACTATATATTGTTTGGTTTACGTTACCAGAACCACCAACAACTTTTCAGCCAAAATTACTTCGTAGTACAAACAAACAATCATTGTTGAAAAAAAATTATAGAAAAAACATGTCTGTGTGGTTTATTTTGTAGCTTTGCTTAGTACACTAGCTACATTATTACGCTTGTTAAATGGGAACTTGGACTTGCTACAACACATTTCACTTTGAACATGACATTTACATACCGTAGTTAGTTCACTACTTGAGGCTCTTAAGGCATGCTTTTCTCAAGGTAAAAATCTCAATGATGTTGTCCATTTCCATATTTCGCCACCTGGCGGGCTCTCCCGAGTTTTACCTAGCCTACCTGTACGTTACGCCACTGTCCACTACGGACTGCTTATGGCGGCAAAAGCGCTGCCGCTTATGACAACAACAATGGCGCACGTTACGTCACTTATGATCACAACAATCATAACAACACACATAAAAAAACGGCACCAAGACGCAAGAACATGATTAGGGACATTCGGCTAAGGAATGCGATTCAGCCAGTACTCTCAGAACCCCCTTTTTTCCTCTCCTCCATTTAACACATAGTGGAGGCGTACCGCGTCGTCGTAACCCAGCATATAGTAAACTGGAACAATTTGAAACCCTTTAACCAAATGTGTGCGAGTGTTAGTGTTTTCCCTATTCATGTACGCTTTATTTCATAATTATTTACCTAAAATTTGAGTGGAACCAACACAAATTGGGGGAGGGGGGGGTGGGCCTGGAGTGTGTCCACCAACTGTATTGGCAAGCACCAACATCCCATCTCAGTAAAGGATTTCGTTATGTAGCACCAGATCAGAGGCATGCCACAAACAGGTGTTTACAAGATCCACGGAAGCGACAAGAACTCAATGTACATCCCTCTGTAACTTAACTTAACTTT
The DNA here is from genome assembly GCA_023313725.1 of Lithobius niger. NCBI lineage: Eukaryota > Metazoa > Arthropoda > Chilopoda > Lithobiomorpha > Lithobiidae > Lithobius > Lithobius niger. Next base: position 12,686 of record JAHWFP010007810.1, on the reverse strand, counting down.
AATCTGGTTAACTCGCCCCAAATGGGCATTACATAACCACATGTAGCCACGTGTAGCATGTTCAAGTGGTCATGTACATGTAGTAATTAACCTGCATGCAACACTTGAGCATTTATAATTACAGAATGCAAAAAAAAAAAATTCACTTACTTTTTACGGACGGGGTTTCCTCCTATGGCAATTTGCTGGTCCTCAAAATTATTGTCTTTAATAAATTCAACTGTAACATCTTCTAGACAGAAGTCCACTTTAGCTTCGCTCGTAGTTGTAGAACTACTACTCGTCGGGATATTATCCACGGCTTCGGAAGACATGGTCATTTTAAAATGATGAAATGTGATAGGCTACTATTGGGAAATCAATAGTTGTTTGTTGCATATATGAACTGCTATGTAGTATTTCTGAAACAAACGGAACAAACAAATTATTATATATTTTTTTGTATTTAAAATAACCCCACCCCCCAAAAAAAATAATTCATAAATACACTGCACACAAATTTTATACAGTTTAACAGAAACCGCTCAATTTTGCATCTCCTTTAGAAGTTTACTCACTACTGTTAACTTCCAAAAACTTTTCACAAGTCCACAACAATAAAATTTAAAAGCTACCTTTCAAAATATACATGCAGATTGCAGACGAGATTTAAAGTGGCACCAACTTATACACAATCTCCTTGATGTGGACCCTGTTCTTTCCCTCATTCAAATTCACTCGTGACCACCCTCACCGTATTTCTGGCACTGTCTCTCGTACTAAACTACGCTTTCACTTTTCACGGAGAGGGTTGTTGAACCCTGGAACTCCCCCCTTCAATCTGTTGTGTTTCTTCACTCAACGCTTTTAAGTCACGCTACGACGTCCTTGTTGTTTAACTTCTTTGGGGTTTTGGGTGGGTGGGTGCTTAGTACACCGTAAGGCTTTTATGTCTATTTCTATCACAATGAACGAAAACAACATGGTGCCATCTAGCAGTAGTGATAACGTTAATCTTTACAGCTTGCTCCCAGGTGCACGAATGCATGACCAAATTTACAGTCAATAATTAAGGACGCTTGTGGCTTGTTTGTTTCATTAACAGAAACAACGTTGTGCATTCCTTTGCTTGATGCCAGTAAGTGCTAGATCGTACTAGATAGCGCCAGATGTTGTCAGATTCTTCTCACTTTTCATTGGTGAGAGTTCCACTTTAAGATCGCTTATTTCTCAACCCACAATTTGATGCCAGTATGTGTCATCTGACTAAACACAAATGCATGGCCCAAAAAGTTGCATTTAGGAGCTTATCTTAATAACTCTGTTTTGCAAACTTAACCCAAAGGGTTGTTAAAGCTTCCGCACAATTTTGTACAAAGGTAACAGATTAACAGCTTAAACAGAGGCAAATTAAATGTTTACACAAATAAACACCACAGTAATACCAAATAAATCAGTAAGTGCAAATGAGAATGGGGACAGAAATAACGTAAATGTTCTGCAATACTGGTAATCAACACCTACGGTCAAAGACACGAACACTTTTAGTATAGTCTCCAGTATTTTCGAACATCTACACAAATGCTAGAAATGTCTATACTTTTTTTTCTACTGAACAAATTTTCGTACATTTAAACTTTTCCGAAAGAAAGATTTTTTATTCCCTGAACTTATTTCAGTGTATAGACAATTGTAAATGCGAAGCAAACTGTAAACATTCGCAGATCTAGTTTTAAGAATTGAAATAGCAAGGTTTGTTTTTACAAACATTCTTTACCGTAACCGTTGCCGTGCAAGTAATTGTGTGCTGTCACATTAGAGAATATGAAATTTAGTAGTATCTTGAACAAAGTTTACATAGCTGTGGTTTCCATTACAACTTTATAGTACAACTAAGCATCAACATATTATCATTTTCTTGTTTTCTTTTTAAATAAAAGCTCTCGCATGGACACAAATAAGATAGATGTGGGTGGAGATGCTAAACTATGGATAATATTTTCTGTTCTTAATATGATTTGTTTATGTTAAAAATCACACAAACAGCACACAAAAATCAGACCGTGGTAGAGATTTTTTTTTCTGCATTGGGCACCGTAGAAGAGGCTAAACACAGTTAAAAGCTTGAAAACTTTGATTAGGTCAAACACTTAGAAAAAATAATAATAATAACAGCTGTTAAAACTTAATCTGCAAAATAAAAACAAAATAGTACACTGCAGTGTCTACTTTAAAATTACAAACTTTAATTCAGTGAATCTATGAGAAAATCACTGCCCAATTTTTGGCATTTGGGGAGTTGTCAAATAAATTGTTTAACACAGAAGTGCAATTATTCAAAAAATTAAATATTTTCAATGCTGAAATTTTTAATCGGCGTATCTAATCATCAGACTGTTAGGGCTACAACAATCTTGACTGGTACTATCATAGATGAAGTCACTTAAAAATAATGTTTTAAAAATGGCTGCTATCAACAAACAAAAGTTTTCAACGAACTCACCTGTTAGCATGTTCGAACAATAAGACCATAAATACAAAATGTTTAAATTGTTGGAAAAAAAAACCCTTGCTGCGAAAATGACAACAACCATAAGATTAACGTACGGAATTTGAGGGCAAATCACTCTTATTAACATGCAGCAGCCATTAAAAGTGTTGCAGTGTGATGACGAAATTCGCGAAATGATTTTCGATTCGTAGTCGAAAAGAGTTAATATTTACATTATTATTGGCCAGAACAAGGATAAATGGTGACTGATCAATTGGTCATTAATAAAAAACAAAGTATGCATTACAGCCACAAGTTTATTTTCGTAAATTAACACATTTTCTCAATGGCGTTTTTTTTTTTTATTTTACTACCCGGCCCTTTTCAGCCCAGTTGCAACTACGTTTTTTTTTCTCAATTTTCGATCCCTCCCCATGTTTTCCTCCATTGCCAAGTGTATTAAACGAACAACTGTTAAACACAAATCAATTCTTCTCTCTTTCAATATGTTTTTATTCATCTGCGAATCAGACAATTTCTCCTCCGCGCAATATTTTAGCAAAAGGACAACACGAAGACAAGTAGGTTACTCACAACAAATGAAAATTATCCGATGACTTTTGGCCCCGAACCATAAAAATTACTCACCAATAGAATTCGTTTAGACATTTTGTGACTGTATCTGAAAAGAATAATTAAATATTCCATTAAATCGATTTATACTGAACTTGTAAAACAAGAAAGAAGGTACTCTTGAGACTTTAATTGTCTAAAAAATGCAGAAGTTAGGCCATCTTGCCGTGTCGGAAGCAATATTTAGACACGTGTCGAATATCCTTTTTTACGACTGTTTAGCGTCAAACTGTCATAAAAAATAACTCAAAACACGCTGAAGTCTTAATTCTTCGGCCTAAAATCTTTGTCTATTTTTTGACCATTAAACAAGAAGTTATAAAAGTAGTCTTCAGACCTGGCCAAGTTTTGATCCAGCAACAGAAACTTGCAAATGACTGAAAATTTCTTGGCAATCAGCGACCTCTGATGACGATAAGAAGAACTAAGAGAGCTGAAAGGGTATTTTGGAAACAGGAAAATGATAAGATGAACAGCTGTATTTGCTCATTATCGAATCACCTGGTACGAACGTCAAATACACCCTGTCAATTATCCATTAATAAACTGTAATAAATATCCGAAACATAATCTGGTGACCAAAACCGTCGATGTATGATTTTGGGCTATGAAAATATTAATGTTTGGCTTTCCTTACAAAATAAAAATAAAAAATAGTAATCATAATAAATAAACAAAAAATATGTTATTTTGGCCACTAGAAAATAAAATTTTCTGGTGATTTACTTTTTTTAAATATAAAAGCATAAAAAACAAAAACTTGTAAAAAAAAAATTGCACTACGAGACTTGTTATGTCTAAATTGGTTAATACCGTTCACGGAGAACCATCTAAGCGTGTTTCAATCCAATTTTTCTGTTTTGTTTTGGTTTTTCTTACTTGTTTTTCACCAAATAGGCATTTTTCCCATCCTCCAAAATAATAAAAGGCCTACACGCAGAAAGCTATCTTTGACAATTACAAGTGGTATACTTTTAGTTCATTCACCAAAGAAAAGCTACCTAATTTCTACAAATGGATGAAAAACGAAAACGTGCATGCTGCCTGCAGCTGTAGTATATTCGAATGTAGGTAAGCAACATACTCATCTTCCTTTCCAAGCACGATGCCGGGCCGGATGTCGCCATAATGGAAAGCCAAAAAAAAATGTAATACTTTTTGTTTTCATTTTCATTCGTACAAGTTAGTCGTAAAATTAAGACGAAAATAAAGCTACCAAAACTAGCTTCCACTCTGTTTGCATACTTCAGTTTGTTTTGGGGAATTATACAACCAAATAACTACCAGTTCTTGATAAGGCAGTGAAGCACCGATCTTTATTACAAACCGGATGTTACTTCCAGTGAAAGTTCCTGGGGCAAGAATCTCGCATCCCAAATTACCCTTCAGAGCTTCCTGTCATGCGTATTGGGAGTCATCGCACCACAGGCATGTGAGCGGCTCATGTTTTCGGCTTGAATTATTTTTCGTCAGTACATATTATTGAAGATTTTCTGCTTATGGTAATAACCTGATTTTTATTTTCACGTGATACAAAAATAAATCACGTTTGTAAGTGCTATATTATTGATGCGTAGTCGATTGAAAAATGCTGTATATTTATATTTTCTCTTTTTCTCCTATCACTGTGTAGAAATTTTATGTTGTTTTTGGTTTGATTGATTGTTTTGATAGTTTGGTTTGGTTTGGTTTTGTTGCGAGTATTTGTGCATGTATGCGTTTATTTATTTTTTTTCGGTTTGTTATCGCTTTTGTTAGTGTTATAGTCACGCATTTTCTCAGAATTGTTATGCTTTAATAAGCGTTTACGGAATATATGTGGGTTGCTGCGTTGATTTTCTCTTTGCAATAACGAAAATAAAAACTTTTTTATTTGAAACATTTCTCTATTAGGGTTTCCTACAAATTAATTTACGACCTAATATAGTCGCATAATGCTAAATGAAAATACGAATGACTCAAAATGGCAAATTCTAAAGAGATCTTCGTACCCCAAACCGACATAAATCTTTTTAGCGGCTAATGTTACCTCGGGACGAAGAGGGACAATTTTGCTAGGAAACATTTAGGATGTTTTTACAAGCCACAACCGACACAAGCACGAGTGTATTTCCGGCACCCTTCTCTTACCGAAAGCACAGGAGTAAGCCGAGTCCAGGATTGAACCCAGGATTTTTGACTATGAGATAGCCGTGCTAACCAATGAGTCGCCCTAACCCCCCCCCCAATGCTTCGCTGCTTCCTTTAGCAAATTTACACTAAGTAGGGGGAAAAAACGTGTAGCCAGTTGCTCCGCGGTGGCACTAATGTAACCGTAGTTGCCAGCAAGTGCTATGCAGCTTGGCTGGTGAGCCAGAGGTGGAACCAATTTCTGCATAGAAAAAACGAATCCTAGGGTGTCACAAGGAACGATATCACATTCACGATTTGCCAATCTTACACAACATTTTTTCCACAGCAGATGCCTTTGGTAGCAGTCAGTTGCTAAGGACATCATCAAACTACACGCTTGATTCAATGAAAAAGGAAAAAATAAAAATATGTTTAGTGTGTATAAACAAAAGCCAACAAGGCAGCAAGGATTTAAAGCACTTACCGGGCGAACGTACTTTGTTCCAATGAAGGTGAAGAAGTATGTAACGGTGCACCGCTGTGTGGCACAATGACGTTTGGCCTCGTTCCTCGCTCGTGTTGTCACCTTGTCAACGGCCAGTTCATTGTTAAGAATTTGAGCAATAAACAAGTGATTGGCAATGTCTAGTCTTACCTGAGCTATCCAGAGCTGCAGTTATGCTGTGACTGTGGTGCCTGAACAGGGGTGGAGGGCTTTTTTTTTTTTTAGTAATAGGGTTTAAATTCATAGATTATTACTTATGTTTAAGCAAAACAATTTTATGTACTAGAAAGCTTTGGGCTAACAAATATTAGAGGAATGTTCCCTAGACATGGAATTTTGTGTTGTTGAAGTTGGTCCCTTTTGAGTAGTTTTAAGAACTGTTGTTTATTTTTGGAAACACTCACCATTTTACGTTGAAGACAGCAAAAATCTACAAAAAGCTATGCACAATATGACGAAACAGGGCACAAGATCGAGTGGAGCCACACCAAGACCATGGTAATCGCTAACTCCATACTTGAGACATCTACGAGGTCTCGAATCAATAGCTATCCAGCACGAGTTGTCTCAAAACAAGCCTGTTATGAACCTACTGGGATCAGGGACTATCAACCCCCTCGATTAATTATTAGTTAGTAGTTTGGTGAGCAGCTTACTAGGCGATGGGAACCCAAAAAAAAAACGCCTTGTAAATACAGCGATCGAGAAGCATGCCTTATAAATATCGTAGGCTATGGGAGCTCCGTTTGATGCTTTTAAGTATGGATGCTGCAAGGAGTTTGTACAGTGGTAGGAGAGCCTGAAGAAGACAAATGGACTCTTTCTGTGTGATTAGTAAACAGCCTGTCGAAAATTTGCTAATACAGTGGGTATTTGTTCGTTTTAAGTTTGAGTGTAGTTTTTCATCATATATATTTTTGGAGCTGTGCGGTTCCACTGTTAGTGGCACCACGATTGTGGTGGGGAGAACACTGTGTACTGTACACCATACCAGTTTTGGCCTCATGCCTCGCTCACGACATACCTCATTCATGTGACGTATGTTGATGCGATTTGCTGTGGGTTAGTCCGCTGTAAGACTTCGAGCAGTAAAGTAGTGAATCGTAAAGACCTACCGGTAGTAACTTGTAAAAGGGAACAATGTAGTCTTTACCAGTGCTCTCCGGAGCTGCAGCTGTGCTGTGAGAAGTGTGGCCGCCAAAATTGATATTGTCAGTTGATCACTTTTGAGCTTGTTAATTGATAATGTTCAAAAATATTAAATGTGCCGTAAGTGGGAGTCGCTCAACTGTAATTTGCGTTGGCAGATTTTCCGTTTGGTTCTTGGTTCTTCATCTCGCCAGTTTTAACACTTCAAAGGAGAAGTGCTACATTCAGCCTGTGCGCGTTGGGACTTAGTTGTTTTTTCTTCTGCTTGGTTCAGAAGTGCTAAACTCATCTGATAACGCGAATCACCTGTCTATCCCAAAGTTTTCTTTTCTTTTTTTGAAAAAAAAAAAGATAGTACAACCTACAACTTTATGGGACATGCCCGAACTTCCCTCCCTGCATACACAAACAAACAAATTGTAAATAAATAAATAAATAAATTATTAACACAAACATGTTTAGAAGTTGCAACAATTTGAAGGTTAGCTTACATGAATTTAAACCAAGCTTAAGTTGTGCATAATGTAGCCTTAAAGTGTTAAACAGTATGGTAAGTTCATAAAAAGACATTCGTCAACTATCATTAACTTGAAAAATAAATTAAGTTGATTACTAAATCAATATTCTAATTTCCGTTGAAAGGAGAATACTTTTTTTTTGGATAAGATTGTGTGCAGTAATTCTACATGTGCAAATCTGTTTATAGGAACCTGCATTGAATTGACTCATTAATTCCACATGTCCATAAACTTAGTGGGAACCTTTAACAAAAGTTTTACCGTCAGTGTAGGTGTCTCCTGTATTTCTCGGAGGAAAAACTGAGATCTCTATTAATAGCCTTCTGTGGTGTTTTTATTGCTTTTATTGCTTATGATACTAGCCTATATACTTACAAATAAATTACATAGAATGAACCCTCTTTCGCTAAACAAAGTTAGGTCATTCTGTGACACGTGATGAAATATTTCTTATCCTCGTTTTAATCTTAATGATATTTTGACCATGCAATTTCGTACTTGACAGACCTACACAAGCATTTCTTATTTTATATAACAACTAGCAGTTGTGCGCGTCTTCGTCCAGGGTTTTGTTTCGCCTGTGGGTGTTACCCGGGTTCGGTAGGTGTGGCCTAAACGTTTAATGTGACGGGGAAGTTTGCTTCTTTGACTCCCATCTTCTACCTCCGTTCTCCCATCCTACAAAAAAAAAAAACGTACCATGTAGGTTCAGTTAATGCATAGTCATATTATGCTCAATGGTAACACGCATTGTCTCCCCCCCCCCCTCCCGGCCTCCAAATATCTTCATTTCCTAAAGAGCAGGGCTAACAGGCACACTGCTCCACACATGGGCATTCTCCGTTCAGCTCCCTCCCACTCCCAGTTTATCGCTTTAGCTTGAGCGATCTGTACCGTGTGAAAAATAACTGTCCTTCGTGCATGAAATCATGCAAGACTTGCCCTTGAGATGACCGCGCAGAGCAAATTGTTAGTTTTCAAGAGGCAACATTGTGCCAGTTTCAACTTTTCAAGGCAACAACATACCAGTTTCATCTTCTGGTCAAAGAATTGACACGCCAGCCCATTTTTATTGAATGGGTTGCCGTTGTCGTCGTTTTGCTTTGGGGGTTGTCGTGTTTGTGCTATGAGACTTTGCCTTATAATGTAGGTACAGAATTTAGACTTCAAGGATGACGGGCTGACATAATGTCCGTTTGGCAGCATGTGACAACTTTTGGAGGATTTTTTAGGTCACATAGTTAGGAACCCGTACTGTCCGCGATATTTTAAAGCAAAATTTTGCGAGAAATTTTAAAATGTGCGGTGGAAAAAGGTAATTTTGCGATACATCATGTTGCAAGATTTGCTGAATTTTGCAACCAAAAAAAACATCCCATAATTGTTAACAGAAAATAGCCTAAAATAGTCATCATAAATGGTGTACAATATGAATAAAGTTTAAAAAATCAAATTCCACTTCAAAACAGCTGCCCGTAACAAACAGAATACCTTATTTTACTACAAAGTTAATAAAATTTTGATGAAAAGTAAGTCATAATTTATTTATTCAGGCAAAAATTACGAATTATTGCGGGAAAATACAAATTTTGCGATCGCATATTTTCATTTTTGGCTTCAGCAAACAGCATACACCTCCCCAATTGAAAAATGGGGTCAAAATTCTTATTAGTAAAGAAGTTGCGAATTTTGTAATTTCGCAAAATCGCATAAAGTACGGGTCCTTACACATAGTGTATCTTGGCAGTGATGGGATTCGATCATGCATTTGCTTGACTTAAATTCGATCATTCTAACCACTTGGTGCTTGCGCACCTTGTTTGGGGACCCCACAAAAGCTCAGACTTGCTAGTTGGGAATTAGTTTTCTTTTCCGTCGACATAGTAGTGGATTGCTATTTGACTGGAATGATTCAGAAACGATAAGTTCTCGTAGAAAAGACACAAAATAAAACCAGCACTTCTGTAATTTTTTAATCCTTATTTGAGTAGTTTTAAAAACTTCTGCTCCACAGAAGCATTATCATATGCACAAGCAATGCAAATGAAACTGCTTGATGCGACTTCTAATTTTTGAAAAAAATACTTAAATTATTGACTATGAGGAACCCAGTTCTACCTCTTTCAAGGCATGGCCAGTTCTGACCCTCTTATAAAGTTCTGTCAGAATTAAGTCACAATAGCGAAAATTTAAACATTAGAATTGAACACTTTATTTTTTCTTCCATTTTCCCCCCTGAAACTTTGTTCATAATCTTCATACCACGACAATTATTAACACGACACTCTGTACACTAACTGTCACACTCGTGCTGAGTTCACTGAATAAAGTGTTTTGTAAACAATTGGTTCTACTTCGTTTCAGGTAGCAGAAGATGGCCGCCCAACAATTAAGCTACCAACAATCTTTACCCACTTCAAATTCTAGCCTTCGTTCTCAACCTTTTCCGTCCCAAGGCATGGGTATGATGACATCACCAACTATAGGAGCCTCCCAAGGAGATAATGGCAATGGTAAACAGATTTTGAACCTGGAAAGAATTATTAGACTAAAGTAAGCCAATGCCCACCCTCTTCTCTTCCCCCTAAGCACCACAACATTTTTTGTGCTCCCCCCCCCCCTCCCCAGCTGCCCCTCCTCCCAAGAAGTTAAAAGCTTTAATTTGCACTTCAATGGCGAAACAAGCTAGGATGTCGAGGAGAATGAGGCATTTCTCTGGGCACCTAATTTTGCTGTAAACTGCTTGTCATGCTTGTCTCACCAGGCCTGTTACCGTGACACTCTCCAACCTCTCCTGAATCTTCCTGCTGTTAGACCCAGTATCTCGTTGATTGCAACCACATTGCTGAACTATCGTCGAAAGCCTCCATCCGTGCCGTTCTCTCGTCGAAAGTCTCTCGCCCTGATTTTCTTTCGTCAAAAGTTTTACACCAGTAAGTCTTCGCCCTAAAGAAAAATTTTGTCAACTCAGCACATCTTGTGCCATCGTGGGGGTCTGCCCATCCACCACCCTGTTTGTCTCGCTCACACGATTACTTTGCCACATCGACCCTTATCGTCCAACACCACCACGATTCTCTTTCGATCTTCATGATGCCATTCAAGGTAATTGTTTTCCCCCTGCTCCCCTGGCCGGAAACTTCCGCTGGGCCTCGTCGTACTCCCTTCGGCCTCGTTACATCTCCGAAGCTGCGTTCTCCATAATGGAACTCACATTCTCACGTTTCTCCGCTTCCTCTCTCCAACCATCGAGGTCGTTTAGCATCGGGCATTGCATCACTTTTTCCTTCTGTCACCTGCCTATGGCCTCCCACTTCGTCGATCCATCCTTTCCTGAACTCTTCACCGATCTTACTTCTACTCACCCCCGGGTTAACCTCCTCCTCCTGTCCGCATACCACATCTTTTAATTCCCATGTTCTTCTCTTTCCTCGCCCCATTTTCAATGTAACTTGTTGCAACTCATTGCATTCCTGTTGAAGCGCCGTTATGGAACTGCCCCTCTCCCTCTTCTAAAAAAAAAAAAATAATAAATAAACAACAGTTTGGAACATCCCACCCTGGACTCCCTTCGACTTTTCCTTCCATTTTGGTTTCTTTAAAAAAAAAAAAAAAACAGCGCACACTGCACGATTGCAAAATCGCATCTTCTGAACCTTGGGAAAACCCCTCACCATCATTTCTACCACTTGCGGTTCTCCCCTCTCTTGAGCAACTCTCTTTTTACCCGCCTGCAGGTGTTCAACTGTCCTGAACCCCTCCCATCTGCTGGAGTTTTCTCGCACCACGACTTTGCTTTTTCTGCCTCACCTAACCATGGCTGAAACCATTCGTGGAGGTAAATCCGCCTGCAATTAATTCGCGAATTGAACCCTGATATCGCCCGGAAGCCGGACACTTGTACGTGTGCTGCTATAGTGTCATGAATGAAGCGCTACGATCCCCACACAGCCTGTCAAAGACACGTCTTGTGCATTTTGAAAGTGACCCGTGCTCTATATGCCTCACCATCTCATCAAACATCAAGCCGCTAAGCTTCGTTCGGAACAATCAATAAAAAAAAAGCCAGAGAACAAGTTGCTAAATCTATGCCCACGGTGAAATCTTCGGATTTTCTTCCGTCATCAACACCTTCACCGTCCTCCAGATCATCTCAGATGCCTTTGTCGAAAAACAAGAAAATGCATGAAGTCAGTTCAGTCGACATCGATGCCTTCGACATCTAATGCTGTCACCGAACCCGACAAACTTGACCCTCCAGCTCAAGCCACTAATTCGTCACACACTGAGTCCGTGAAACCTCTTTCAAATCCGGAAAGATGGGTCCTCCTGCCTCTCAACTACGCCAAATGTCATCCAGCGGATTTGGACAACTCCTTTGGTCTTGACACTACCCTGTCAAAGAAATTGCAGACCCCCAACTTCGGTGACAATTCCATGCTATGTAAAAGCATTCGACACCGACTCGACTTAAATCAAAAAGAACTCAGCCGCCTGAAGAAAAACTGTGCATCCGTGTCCAAGTACATTTCGGAGTTGCAACGCAAACTAACCAACGCTGAAAAAGTAATGTCTGCCTACAAGTTAAACGTCGTCAACGTAACAGCCAGCAACAACCACATCCGCACAAGAGTCGAATTGGCAGATGCAAAATTTCGCAGGCTATCTCCCTTCCCGAACTCATCCGTTCGCAAACACCCCGTTTTTAAAATACAGCGACCTCAACCCAAAATTTTCCGTCCTCACCATAGCACCCAGACAGTGCAGTACCAACTTGGGTCGATAATCATCGCTGAACCTCAAACTCCAACACAATCAGCTAACCGACCTCCCGTCCTCCCTGAACTGGCCCGTAGGGAACACCACAAGATTGCTCAGGAGTGGATTAGGGCCAATCAAGCCATGCCACCTGAGCAATACATCGCCTGCCAGATATGGCAATGGGACAATGCTCCAGTCTTCAACCCATGCAAACCTGAAATGAAGCGTATCTCTCTAACGCACACTCGTACACTCCCTTTCATTGACTGTCGTGCCCGTGCCAAAGGGTATTCGTTTTCTTTCACCTCAAGACCTTAATTTCCTTCAGCTCACAACCTGTTCATCATTCCTGGCCCAGAATGGGCACTTCCAGGATTTTCGGCTCCCATTCCGAACTCCCTGTGACTGTTCATACCATGAACTCAAAACTTCCTTCGACTAAACCTTTCAATCATCTAAACTTATCCAACACTCCGTGGAAAATCCTCCTCGAAGTCTGAAGCGGAACAGAATTAAATTTTTCCAAAACCTTCAAAAA
>JAHWFP010007809.1:8177-22923 GCA_023313725.1 Lithobius niger | reverse complement strand
ATCCTACAAGGGACCGTTGTTAGGGATATTGGTCGATAGTTTTCCGGATTTGAAGTGTTCCCCTTTTTGAAGATTGGTACAACTTTGGCCGTAAGCCACACATTGGGCAAGGTTCCAGTCTCAAATGAAAGACTAAAAATAAAAGCAAGTGGTCGACAAATGTAGTGTCTGATTTCACGATAAAGATACGCAGAGAAGCCATCTGGGCCAATTGCTGTTTTAGAGTGTTTTGCGAAGTGCCGCAAAAGAGGGGCCTACGTTAACCATTTCCCGGGCCTCCCAGTACTCCTTAACTTATGAAATGCAATGACATGTTTTAATCGACATTGCGTGCGGCTTGATCTTATGCAGCGTACTTGTAAGGATAATTGAAACATACATATGTTATGTTACACAAGTGTACATGTGTCTACATTTTTTATTTTCCAGCTCGGCAGTGTTCGAAACGAGGTGGCGAATTGTGGATTTCTGTCAGGGATGATGGTAGACTGGATGTTTTCGGTCATGCCGCCATTTTGATTCGAGGAAACGTCCAGTTGTAGTTGAAAATGTTTGACGCATGGTCCAAATGTGCCAAGTCGTTTTTCGTAGTTGCCTGAATGTGTTGTAATACTGTGTAGTGAAAACTATGACTTTCTAAAACTGCTAACCATTTTTTTGTTTGTGTAACCTAAGAGACTGCTAATTTTGTGAAGGTTCAAACCTATGATATTTTTCATTATTATTGTTGTCAGGGGTTGAATAATAGAGGGGGGAGATAAAGTTTATATCTGACTGATTATTCCCAACATGGGAACACAGTAGTAGTACGTTGCCACTCCACTAGATGGTGCCAAAAGCTTACGAAAAAGCTTTAACGCCATATTGGCTACGAAATAGCATCTGGAGAGATAGCTACAAGGTGCACTAGATTAAAACGGAAGGAAAAACAAGGGCACTTCTAGTCAAGCCAGTGCTATGTGAGCAGATTTATTCGGCCTAAAAACGTTGTTATCGCCGATCCCACAAGCTGCGAGGTTTTAAATCAGAAAAGAAAGATTCCACTTGCTAAAAATTTCAGCAATTGCAAACAGATCGAAGAAAATTGTGCGTTCAGACCTAAGAAATTCGCTCTAACCGCATTGGCTTCAGTAAGACGCCCTTCTTTTTCTCCTCCTATGTTATCCAGTGTCCCTTGCAGCTATCCTAATTACTGGCTGCAGCATAAAATTATACGTAATAATAATATGACGTTATTATGACTGCTCTATAGGCTAACTTAACCTGCTGAAGTAACTTAAAGGCACATAACTCCCTCCGGTATATTTTAACAGTTTCACTCGATACATTACCGGAAATAGTTTTATATAAACTGATTTACCTTTCATTTGCTGGTCTAAGGGTACGATGCAGATGTCAGTAGTGGTGCGTGAATGTTATTAGGCTTGTTTTAAACGGCTCGGTCCGAGCGGTATATAACTCCCGCCACATCGCTGGCAAGCCGCGGCCCTGGAGGAAGGATAATTAATCCTTCGCTCAAGTTTGCAACTTGGTCGTACGATGTGTCACGTTGCAGCGGCCCCGAAATGAGTATGACTAGTGTCGTAGCAATGCGCGCTGCGGACGTTTGAACTATATTTTAGCGTAGGTGACGCAGAGTAAAGCGGCTAGAACGGAGGGGTTTATGTGCCTTTAAAGTTTGTAGTACTATGTGTTCAGGAACCGCTGGGAAAACTGATTTTTTTTTTCAGTAGGATTCTTAACTATTGTTATGTGTACCTGGAGTGGACAAGGTGTATGACCATTTCGCAAATTATTTTTTTCCCAAATTACCGGCCTCGCTCGCGCTGCTGCAGTCGCTGCGGATAAACATACACCAGAAACTGCAACTATTCACAAATTACTTTCAATTAGGAATGCTTGTTTAACTTCGCTAACGTCAAAATTTTTTAACGAATAATTTGGTTCGGTGAAACGGGGATTCGGTGATTCGAGCATTCCTCTTTCGCTGAAATGTAATTAGAGATTAATTTTCGGCGAAACTGAATTCGGCGAAACGGGTATACACCATAGACAATATTCCAGGCGGTAATAGCCACCGGCGCCAATCGCCCCCCCCCCCATCCCCCCATTTTTATTTTTGTATAATTTTCTTTTCCCCAAACTGTGCTAAACAAACTGCTGATGTTGATCCCCTATTATTCCCATCGTCCTCGCCCAATGTACCTCTTACATTACTGCCTATAGAGCAATCACACGACGTAGTATTATTGTATATAACGCTATGCTGGAGCCTTAATGGGTTAGCTGCAAGGGGCACTGCAGAGAGAAACAGAAGGGCGTCATACTGAAGCCGATGCTGTGAAGAGTGATTTCATAGACCTAAAACGCGCGATTTTTGTTGTTGGAGAAAACAACGTTATTTCAAGCCTAAGAAATCCGCTCTTCCGTTGTTTTTCCCTCCATTTTTATGTAGTGCACCTTGTAGTTATGCCCTCCAAAACCCATACTGGTGCCAATATGGCGACAAATGTCACTGCTCTATTGGAGAAATGAAAAATTGTCTTTTTTGGCCATAATGAAACAGGTTCGTATGCATAACAATAGTCCTTAACGGAATTAAATAACTTTAAAAATAAATGCACAAAATCGAATTCCCTCCCCTGACTCCGACCGAGTATTAGGGCACGTTTATCCAACGGCTGCGCGCCTTTGCATTCTCGCAGCGAGAAGCTAATCGCGATGCCAAAGGTATCGTTGACACGGTAACAACACTACCTGGATTAGCTTACTTCGACATCGTTGGAATAAATGATTGCAGTTTTATAATCTGCGCCAATAAGATAAAGAGTTCCTCCAGATAAAAAAAAGTTTTCCAGTCGCATCTTCACTCACATTATTGACTGTTTTCGTTGCTAGGTGGTAGAGCTAAAGCCACCGCCATGTTGGAATTTCAGGTGATTTCTGGTTTATAGCTGCGAGACTGCAAATGCGAGTCGTGGCATAAACGTGCCCTTACAACTCGTGAGCCCTGCTGAGAGCTAGTTTCCCTCGCCCCCCCTCCCCCCCCTCCCAAACAAAAATGAAAATAAATAAATAATCAAGGTAGCTAGCTGGACATCCCAGGCCGCACTACCCCAAGTCCTGCCCTGGTATATTTTTCCAAACTGCATTACAGAAAGTTATCTGCGTAGCTTGAAGGTTGGATATCTCCACTGTCGTCGCCATCAATTTGCTTGTAGCTCGTGATATTTTTGGGCAGAAATGTTTTCTTACTAGCTGTACAGATGTTGAGCCATGCATTTATTTCTTCTGTTAACGACATTCTAATGAGTCTATTATGTGCGATAATGCTCTCTTGTTACTATGTTGTACTCCTGTCTCCCATAATGTTTTCACTAACTTGAGGAAATTCAGTTTTATTTTGCTAAATTTGTACATCTGTAATAAATCGTATTTTTGCATTTTATTATTGTTTTTTTTTTTTACTGATGTAACATGATTCATTTAACACAAACAGTCAGGTGGTGGAGGTGGTGGGAGTGTTGAATGTGATGTTCCAGCTTCTTTGATGAAAGTAGAGGGTTGGTGGCTCGAGAGACGAGGGACCTCAGCGGCCACCCGTTTTGCTTGAAGAAGAATCAAACTTGAAACGTCCTGCACATTTCGTCAACACCAACTTAAAGTGCTCTTCTAGAAAAACGAGTGACTAATGACTTAAAGGGCAATTACATCCAGTTTGAGATGCAGGTTTTACTTTTGGGTCACTTACACAATAACTAAACACGAGAATTGCGGTAGGAATACGTTACGTACATCCGATACAACAATTTAATTACTGCATCACCAAAACACGATACGGAGACCGTCATCGTTTTGCTGGAACGTGCAGAAATTAATGCCGACAGACGGTGCCTATCGATTTCGACTCGCAGCCGATTGAGATAGCGGTGTTGGCTGTGAGTAGCTCAAGCGTCTGACGGCCTTAGCTGGCCGACAGTAGTGTGAAACGTAGTGTGAAATGCTTGTGAAACGTATTTCTTTGCGTCTGGTGATGTAGAGGTCTTTTTTAGTCAAACTTTTGGAAGTTTTCTGAGGCATCTGTGGTTGAATTGACGAACTAGACATAATGGTTTTTTTTTATTCAGTTTGTTAATTCGACTAGAGATAGCACCACTAATTTTTAGAACGTTGCCCTAAATATAGTTTCTGTACAATGGCATTATAAAGTTACTCGGTTAAACCTTATGAAAAGGAACGCAAGATAAATCAAAGGTTTAGTAGTGAAAAATGCAATACACTAATGAAAATATTTAGCCATCCTCATAACGATGGTGGCTAAATATCTAACCCTACTATTAAATTATTTCATAAATTCAGATGAAAACCTATTTACGTTGCCTTTTGGACTAATATGTCAGACTGCCTGAGTGGAGAATTGAACCCACGACCTTTGAAACCAAAGGCCGAGAGCCAACCGCTGAGCCATACTGGCACGGCCTATACAACATGTAAGTCCAAAAGGCAACGTAAATAGGGTTTGCATCTGTATTTATTTAACTCTTGTTGAGCCTTTGGCTTTTCCGTCGTTTATTAGATTATTTCCATGTCAAAATGAGACCCGTCAAAGTGCCACCACAACAAAATGCCACCGTGAGAATGCCACCATGACAAATGCAACGTTGAGAATGTCACCACGATAAAATGCAACCGTGAGAATGTCACCACGACAAAATGCAACCGTGAGAATGTCACCACGACAATTGCCTCCATGAGAATGCGACCACGGCAAAATATAACCGTGAGACTACCACCACGACAATATGCAATGTGAGAATAGGACCACAACAAATTCATTCTATTTTCATCAACAACAAAATTCTAGTAGGATGCATTCCATTCCAGATAATTCAAATTCATGAGTCAAATTCATTAACAAATCAAGTTGTTGCTAGTTTCAATGTAATTCACTTCAATGCCATACTCTTTATTTTATTTCAGATCATTTCCAGTTAGATCAAATTACTTTACACTTCTCATTCTCTCACAATCAATTCCAGTTCTCTGATTTCCCCCTCATGATCCAATCTTAGTTCCAATCAATTTCCAGCTGATTCAGGAAATAGTTTGACCAATTTCGTTCATTTCCCCAAGTCAACCTAACTCGGCACAATTTCGGGTAAATTCCACCAAAATTTACGATACTGCGAAAATTTGGACGATTTTCGTGAATTTTGAACTGTGATTAGGTGTAAAGGATTAAGATTTTTGCGGATTTGTCCTGAATTACGCGTAATTGTACCTACAATGTAAGTGAATCAAATCGGGTCAAAACAAGGCACTTTAAGCCAAATCAAAATAAAATCTAGGCAACGCCTTTCCAATGAATGACTTGGCAAGTCACGTTAACCTGTATAGAAGAACATTGACGGAATTGATGGTCGTTAAGTCAATTCCTACAAATTCATTTATAATTTCGGCAACCACCCAAGTCAATCCGAATCAAATCGGATGGAAATGAAGATAAATAAAATCAATTACATGAATTCATAACCTGGAGCTGCCCAATGTTGAGTCAATTCCACCAGCCCACTAAAAACTGGAATTGAGTCAATTAATTTCAAGTCCAGTTTTGACTTGGGCCGCTTGTCATTCTCTGTTCAGGAGATCTCCCACAATTCATTTTATTAAACCCCCCCTTTTCAATTCCTTTACCTGTCCTATGGGTGCAGTATGGGCCCAAATGAAGTTTAAAAAAAAATCGAAATGACCCCAACAGGTGCCTTTCATTTCAGAGAGGAGTTCGAACAGGCCAATCCGCCTGGTCACTTGATGTTGCACGCGCACAATGTCGGCTACCTGGTAGGGGTCATTTTGACAGTAAAAGGTACCAAGGAGAATGGATCAGTTGATGAAGATGGTGTTGTCTACGACTTCCTGTCCCGCTTTTTCGCTCCCTGGATGGGAGTCTATGAAGATCCTGTTTGCGGTAAGTTCTTTTCAGTTGTTTATGTAGTTAAAGGATTAGCCATTGTCACTCATGTCATGCTAGGCTTCGCTTCGGTCTAACTGTTTTTATTAACATACATACATATCAATGTAAACAACGGTTTTTTTTCCCATTCCATGTCATCAGGAGTGTATACAGTGGTACAAAAATATGTTAAGAGGTCACCACTTGTATGAGAGGTGTGCGCCAGGTCGTTAAGGCTAATTTTAAAACCTTTGTTTTTAAGCAATGTCAGAGTAATAATAGAACAATAAACAGAAGATCAGTCTTTCATAAGTTGCTTTTGCTAGCGATAAAATAGAGCAATGCTCGCATAGCTAGAGGTGTGCACCACTAAACCATCCATTCGATGGCGGTGAAGATCAAAATTTGTTTGTAGCAGCAGTGGCGCTAATTGGTACGCCAATATTCGCAGCAACGACTTTCAAAAGTTTTAGGCAGCGATGTCTGCGGCGTTCCCGTAAAGTATGTAGTGTTATTTTCTCTTCATTTCCTGAAAAGTATTGCTATTTGTAATTCATAGTCTGGGACGTATCAGATGATAATTTGGCTGTTCATTGGCTGATTTTTATGTCCATTTCATAGTTTGTAACGACCCTTTTGTGCTGCAGTTGTTAAAGATAATAACAGAATTAATGGGCGAGGGATAATCGTCTAACTGGAAAATCGCACAATTGGAAGAACGTATACCGTATAACAGTACAACGGGAAGTCGTCTAACAGGAAATTCGTCTAACTGGAAAATCGTCTAACAGGAAGTCCGTATAACGGAAAATCGTCTAATGTCCCTGCCTCGCTTGTGCTGCAGCGCTCGCTGCGGCTATACATATAACATCAGAAACCGCAGTTAAACGTTTATCCAGTTAGACGTTTATCCATTATACGATTATCCATTATACGATATTCCGTTTAGACAATTTTCCAGATTTTTTATTTATGCGGATATTAGACAATTATCCCATTAGACGATTTTCCAGTTAGACGTTCGTCCGACGCCCCAGAATTATCGATGGTGGCGGTTTGCT
This sequence comes from Lithobius niger, assembly GCA_023313725.1. Taxonomy (NCBI): domain Eukaryota; kingdom Metazoa; phylum Arthropoda; class Chilopoda; order Lithobiomorpha; family Lithobiidae; genus Lithobius; species Lithobius niger. The sequence goes on along the minus strand of JAHWFP010007809.1, from coordinate 15,909 downwards.
GTGAAAATAATCTGACCAGTAGTGACGCACATGACGTTTTTAAATATTTGGCGACGTAGCACAGCAGCGCACACTCCTACTTGGTACACGCTGCTTCGCTTGATAGTTTGTTTTAAATGTAGATAACGGTGCACATGCATTATTTGTGAGCATCTGACCTAAGCATAGAACACTAAAGCAAGTGGCTGCGGCGACTACCTAGTCGCAATCTGTCTTCTGTACACTTCTGCTACTTCAGTTTTCTTTTATTCTTTTAACTAGTTTTGGGATGCTGAAACTATTGGTGAAAACCGTTTGTCTCTATCTGATACCGTTCTAAAGTTAAAGACGGCGACAGACGGACGGACAAAGTTGTTGCTATCATTACAATGATAAGCCACACGCACTCCAATTGTGTTCTACTCTGCTCCTGATGTACTACTTTGCTCCTGATGTAATGACCTTTAGGGCAATTTGGAAGCTATTAATAACATACCGACATTGCCGAATCATCCAATTATCTTCTTACCAACGTGAAGTTGTACTTTGCCAGGCAGCTGTTTGTCATCTTTTCTGTGGCTCGTACACTAGGCTACAACATGGATAAAGATGCACAATTATTTGTAAATTCTTGATATTAGTAATAAACAACGAAGCCAACATTGAGAACAGCCAAGGACGACAAGCGTGCAGCAATAATGGAGAAGATTCGTGTCACTTCATTGTGTCACCCTGGTTCATTTCCCGGGCTAAGGGTGAAACATGATTACGTATTCACAACGTTGGTGTAATTGTTTTTTGTTTTTTTTTAATTAGCTGTTTTGTTCCTTTTTCAGGATCAGCTCACACAGTTCTGGGTCCGTATTGGAGCAAAGAACTTGGCAAAAAGGAATTGTTCAGTACGTATAACAACCGTTTCATATCTACCGTCTACCGCTTATTTTATCACTAACCTTTACATCTTGTATCACGGTAGACAACGACTTACCAGACTTTTTCTAATTAATCAAATATTCACACATTTAATTCAGTTGATCTCAGAAATGCACGATTGATTTTGTTTCCTTAGTTCTTGAAACAGTTTTACTGTGATCCAAAAACACTTACTTTATTTTTCTATTTTCGTAAAATATATTTTTTCTCTCCAATATTCGAGTCGAATTCGTGCTACCTTGCTGCTCTTCCTCTAGGTGGCGTCAAGCATGTGATGTTGACAACACCACCTGTAAGCCAATTCACTTTTTGCCTGGGTCCGGAGTTCAAACGAAAAGTGAATTGGCTACAAAATGAATTGGTAGCATTGAGTCTACAAAAGTGGTTCTCACAAAAAGCCAGCTCCAAGCATCAATTCATTTTGAAAAAAAAAAGAAGATGCCTTCCACATTGGTTCTTCTTCAGAAGACAGCAATACAAGAGAAAAACACGACGATACAAAAGATGAGAAATATGATTTGGAGGAAGCAAAGGATGGTTCTGGCACAGGAAGCACAACATGCTTACAACCCTGAAAAAACCATTTGAATGCCTTGTGTGAATTACTACTGCCATTCAACTTTTGAAAGGGTCGCCCAGCCTCTCCCCCTCTCAGTCTTTTGCCTCCGTCAAGACGGTTGCACAGGAACCTCCTCAACCTTGGCGGAATTTAACAGAAAGAAGGAAAGAGGCCAACCAATTGCGTTGATACAAAAAGAAAGACCCCTCATATCACGATGCAGGGAATGAAGACTTCTTTTGGGGGCTGGCATATTTTCTGCAACTCGCTCGTGGAATTTCGCCACTTGTAAAGAGTGGGAGTTGTTACCAAAACACTCTTTGGGGAGCATGATTCGTATCTCAACATGCCTTCCTGCTTAAAACCACTGCTAAAGCAGTTTGAAGCTGATGAACGCATCATCAGGCTTTTGTCAGGCTTTGCATGCGAGCAATTTCACATGCAGACTTGGTGTAGTCAGTAGCCACAGCAGCACTCCATTCTTATGCAAACACACAATGGAACACCGCGATGAAGCTATTTTTCAACAAAGTTTACTGTTGATGAAGCTAGTCTCAGCGTATCAGCGTATCAATGTCATAAACTGGGGCGTAAGGCTAGTTGCACACGTAGTTCTCAGACGAAGAGACGTGTATCTGACTTCTGCCCACAATGTTCAACTGACGCACTTTATAGACTCCGTCCCTGCCCTTCCATTGCTCTAATAAGTTATTCAAGAACTTCTGGAGTATGGCCAAGAACTAAAAAGACAAGGCGAATAACGTAGCTTCCTAAAGGCCTTCAACAACACGTACCATACATCGGAGCCCCTAATGGGAAGTCGCCCTTTTAGGAACCGCAAACCTCTTAGGGAAAAAGCTGCTAGAAAAGACGGCAAGCTAAAGATCAGAACCAGTGACACCTGGATTCTACAGCTCAGCTCAAGTAATTTCAAAGTGGGCCAGTTACCACTACCACAGGAGAATCAAAGCACATCCATACCTCGACGACTGGCTACTGTGAAACCTGTGCTAGAAGCAACCAGCCAACCAGCTATGGTTCACATCAGCCTTCCTGCACCGGAATAAAGACCAGCATCCCGCAGCTCCTTCCTGAAAAAGAATTTTCCTTCTTGGGTGCTAACTTTCACGTAGCCTTGTTCCAGATCAGGCTTTCGAATGAGAGAATTCAGTTACTTCAGAAAACCTTTCAAAGACTCTTGAAAGCTTCTGCAGTGACAGCGAGGGAACTAAACAGTATAATCGGTCAACCGACTCAGTGGCATTTCTGATACCAATGGAATGTTGGACAGTCCGGCAGCTACAATTGGTTCAGGAGAATAATTAGGTGCTTAAAAACTCTTGGGAGGATATCAACTCCCTGGACAACCTTCCGAGGGAAGAGTTCAGTGGTGGATCTGGGAACATAACCTAGCAGAAGGAGTACCAGTGACCCCAGCATCAGGCACCTGGTCAGAAGAAGAGAAACGGTTGCACATCAACAACATGTAACCCCAGGCAGTCAGACTGGCATTCCAGCCCTGGGTCCAAAACCTGGAGAACTCGGCAGTAGCTATCATGTCAGACAATACGACAATGATCACATACATTCGGAAGGGTGGAGGAACCCATCTCAAGACCCTCAAGGAAGAAGCAACAAGATTGTTCCAACTCTCTCCCATTCAACATTTCTCTGATGCAGAGGCACATACGGTAAAATTGAATGTTCTACTAGACGAGCTATCCAGGAGCCACCACATTCCTGCAACAAAGTGAGACTTCACTCTGCATTGTTTCATAACCCATTCTTAAACTGGGGATCAACTAATACTGGATTTGTTTGCAACACGGTAGAACAAACAACTTGAACAGTTCGTCTCTCCATACCCGGATCCAATAGCACGGGGATGGACGCTCTTAGTTTCTTGTGGACACTGGACAGGGATCTCGGCATACCTCTTGTCTCCATGCTCCCTGCTTCCCCAAGTGCTTTCTAGATTTTCCCCCAAAGTGGCTCAGAGCCTTGTAACAATGCCATGACCTTCAACAGTGAAAGTCTACGAGGCAAAGCGGAGGAAAAGGTTTCATTCGTGTTCATCAACAAAAACCAACACAAAACCATGTGATCCATCCATAGAAGAGTTATCAAGCTTTCTAGAACATCTTTACACGAAACTACTCTCAGTGACTGCTATAGAAGGGCACAGGTCACAATTAAAACCAACTGCTTCCACCGAAAATGACGTAATTCATGCATTAATAGTTTGCGAACAGAGTTGGTTGATGTGTCGATGGGCAAAATGGCTTGCAATATCACGAAAGAACAGTTTAAGAACATCTACTCGCCATCGTATGCTCATCATTACACATGCAAAGGCGTTCAATGCTAAGCAGTTTTAAGTTAGATACCCGTTGATAAATTCATTTATCACTTATAGTCAAGTTACTTGTTACCTTCGTTTAGATTTGTGTTAACTCTGTGTAACGATAATCTCCACTTTGTGTTATAAACATTTACATAAATAAGCCAAACAACGAACAACTGCCGGTCCTTCGTCTTTAGTCAGTGGACTCAACGGAACAACCTGCTCTTGGAGTCGGTGAAGGATTGAAAGTTCACCGTGTGTTTAAGAATTGCTTTGGTGAGCTGTGGTGATCGCGCTTAGCTTTCCAGTGAGGTTATGAACATGCTCGTTGTCTTCGATTCCTATTCTCCAAACCTTATGAACTGTAGGTAAATGTCGTCTTATTTAATTAGAATTATTTTATCCCTTTGAAGTTAGTGCGGTACCTTAACCCAATTGTTAACTGCTATATAACAACTTCCAGACGGAGTATAGTTTGAAGTTTGTCCCTGGTTAGTTAGTTGGTAGCCGAGCTTAGTCACAAGATGAACCGTAAAACGTCAAACACGTCTCAGTCTTGATCTGTTACAATCTGTAATTTCACACTAAACCAGCTAGTTACTAGCTAGTTACTGGTCGTAGTTGTGGTTGATACAATGGTTATAATTTTGTTTTTCTTTCACTTTTTAGCTCGACAGGCTTCAAAACGAGGTGGTGAATTGTGGGTAACCGTCAGGGACGATGGAAGAGTCGATGTGTTTGGCCATGCCGCCATTTTGATTCGAGGAACTGTCCAGGTGTAGCCGAGCGACATTTGTTGTAATGTTGGACAAAACAGTAATGGACATTCTAATAGATACTAAGAGTGTATTCTGATAATGTTACCTGGAAGTCGTGGACAAACACGGTGATTTGATTGCATGTAGCAAAAATTGCGGCCAATGACTTCAGTTTTCATTGAGCACATTTATGGGCACGATTACCCTGTTGCGCGGGACCCAGCCAAATTCGAACCAGCCAACCAACTTACTGATTACTCACGCACGTTGTGTTATAATAATGGTCGTTCATGTGCCGAGATTAATGCAGGCTGCAACCTGAACAGGCAACTAAAAAAGAAAATTAAATAAGGATTTAATTTGATTTTTAGTAAGATTTTCCAAGTCACTACATCTTATTTTAATTTGAATTTCAACATTGCATTTCTATTCCCGATTTCAAATTTATTGAGTGTTAGCTTACTAACGAAGTCCGATACTTAATATGCTTTGTAGGCCTGCAATAACTCGTGTATTAAATATTTTTAGTGTAGAAATAAGTTTGCAACTACGCTATACTACGGAGTGTTTTCTAGATATGGCATCGTACCACTTCCAAGTCTACGCAGGGCCCTAGCAGTAGCTGTAGCTACTAACATCTCTTGTATCGCTTTGCCTCCATGCTGCTGTCCACGCAAATCTTAGCAGAGGCATTCTAGCTACAACTGCCACCAGGGCCCCACATAGGCTTGGAAAAGATACGATGCGATTAGTTAACTTTCTAATGTATAACTGTACTTCATGGCTATGCTGAAATCATCATATCAGCCTCTCGTTTTTGGATGTTAGCACCTGATATGAATATAAGATGGATATCAGTACTGCATTTGTGGTTTCGTTGTTGGGTTATTAAGTCTTTCCACTGTTGAGAGAGGGCTGGGATGTTGGAATTGGTAGTTAAAACAAACTATTTTCGTAACTTGGCTATGAACTGTTTTATTTTTCGTTTCTTTTCCGATTGAAGACATGACAGTGGAAGCCATTTTTAATTAAGCTCTATGGATATTTTCCCCAGAATGCTAAACGAAGTGTTGAATTGGAACTGATACTCCCTAAACATCATCATCAACGATGTTGATACTCACTATTACTTGCTCATCTTCAAGTGTCACTAGTATACGAAGCAATCTCAAACTGCGTAGATTAGATGCCCAATTCTGTTGCTGGGTCTGTTCTTCTGGTGTTGTCCACCACCGACTTATATGTAACATAATCTGGACTCGTGTGAAGCACCAAAGTTGTTTGACGAGAATATCTGTTAGTGTTTCGTCCAAGATGGGATGACGATGAATCCATACCATAGTATGTTACAATTGTTCAAAATATGCAAATCAATGCCACAAAGAAGCACATGCTGAAATATATCTTGTTTCTCTTTGGTCTTACATCTCATTCAATACTTATCTGAATTATTATTTGGAGATTTTGTGAGATCTGGTTTATTCTGATAGGATGCTATAGTCACCCAGCTACCTGGAGTACTGGCTGCGACTTACATATGGCATCAAGAAAATGTAGGAAAGAGGCTAATTTGAATTTCCTCAGTTTTTTCATGGTGTGCTTCGTTTTGAACACTAGTTTTATCTCTATAGGTTGATTAATCTGGATATTCCTAAAACCTATCTACATTTGTTTTAAATCATGTTTTTCTAAATTGTTATTTGTTGATATTTTAATTTCTTAATGTGGACATTATAACACTACCACATTCACCATATTTGGGGAAAATGGTTAGTTTACCGTATGTGTTAATTAAAAATGTGATTTTTAAGTGTTAAAAAAATTTGTAATGTATTTTGACTGAATAAATCCTAAATAAAGAAGCAAACCTATTTCTGTTGGCTTTATTTTTTTATCACTAAGCGAGCCGATTTTGCATTTTGCATTTCATCCTGTTTACGTACGAATAAATCCTACTTTGTCTTGAAATATTGTTGATGTTGTGAAAGGCCAATTGAATAAACGTTTGCCTCAGTCTCATCATCCCCTGAAAAGTCAACTATAGGAATTGGAGGAGATGTGGTCGGTGCCTCCATCTCTCGGTGCCAAGCAGAGAATCTGCCTGTTTGACAAACTTTGTCACCCTGATGGTGCTGGGCAACAAAACTCATCGATTAGATATTTACTGTGAAACCTACGAGCCGAAAACAGGAGTGTATCAATGCATACACATCCATAGGACATGGGAATGTCCATGCTGTTCGCCACTTCATATTTTGATATGTATTTTGGCGTAAATATTCTTGTTGCAGAATGGCAACTTACCCTAAGCAAAGTAAGGGACACGTACAGGTGTTGGTGGCAAGTGGCAAGTGATTTATTAATACGAATACATGGCCTTATATAAACTTCATGGCATCATGTGACTGACTCTGATTGGATTATGTTCAATAGCTAACAGCAAGGCTTACTGTAAACGACCAATAAAGAGATACATGTATAAAGGTACCAAGACTAGGTAATCAATTACTAGGTCACAAAATATACGTATGTATGCAAGCACGGTGCACACATAACTAGACTGCAAACACATCATATCCCATCCCTGGTCACAAGTCGTCTGGAAGAGCAACTGTGGGTTTCGTTTCCTGATTCTAGGCCATTTGATTTTTCGTCGCCACAATCTTATTTCACCAAAGCGAAGCTAAAAAATATCAACTTTCTGGCACGAGCATCAACTGGCATTGAACTTGGAGACAAAACACACGACTTCAACCCCAGTCGGCCTTGGCTTGAAGTCGTATCCTTCCTGTCATCATGTTCGTTCAACGCGCATGCCTGCACTGACCATTCGCACATATTTACTAGGTTAAAACTTTTAACAACTTATTCTTAACGTGTGATTTCTCAGAAAATAGACACAACCAGTCATTCAACGACTGTCTGCGCTGGCCCAGAACGAGAGATGGAGCGTGACGTAATATTATCACGGATACTTCGTTAAGCCCTACGGTCTCTCCCTTGTGTCGCTCATAACTGAATTTAGTAATTTTTTTTTGGGTGCTTGTGAAACGTATTTATTTGTGCCTGTTGGTTTAGAGGTCAGTTTTAGTCAAATTTTGGGAAGTTTTCTGTGGCATCTGTGGTTGAATTGATGAGCTACACATAAAATGTTTTTTT
>JAHWFP010007806.1:63908-92794 GCA_023313725.1 Lithobius niger | reverse complement strand
GTCATCTTTCTTCCTAGGGCACCACGTCGTGTGGTTGTCCTTCTGGCTCTACCATCTTCAGTCATCAAGTTCTTTTTTGGGTCCCCGGTTGCGACCTTGGGACCGTCGACCACTGCTTTTGGCAATGGTTCCCCTTCAGGGGAGTCTGCCGCTCTTTGGTTCACCAACGGTTCCTCGTCGGTAACCACAGTTACCTTCGGACCACCTATCTGCATACAAGTGTTCTTACGTCCGTGCACTATAGCGCGGGTAACAGGGCGACCAGACACCAGCCTACAGCAATCGTCTTAGTGTTTATACAATGGTCCGTGAAGAGGACCGTCCTTGGACTCTTGGCCCAGTCACCTTTGCCCCATATTTTTCGGTTCCACTGTGTCTCGGTGCTTTTGCGTCCGTGTACTGCAACACGGGTAATAGGACCGACGCCCACCCACAGCTAGGACCATCTTGATGTTCTGTCTCTGAAGAGGCCCTTTCCTGGGCTATTGGCCCGGTCTCCTTTAAACCGACTTGTTCAGGTCTGCTGTCATGCATCCTTCTTCGTTGTGTCTGCGTTCGAGTGCTATTTCGTCTGTGCACTGTAGCACAGGCGACCGGGTAACCGGCGACCGAGCAACCGAGCACTCTCCTACTGCTACAGTTATAAAAGAGCAACGAGTGACATCACCTTACTTCTTTCAGTTGTTACTTCTGCTCCGATTTGCGTTTCGTGCGTATGGACGCTCGGAACTTGGAAAAAACATCTCCACGTCTTCTGTTCCTTCACTGGCAACCAGGACCAGACTGGGCCCAACATCCCTTCCGTTCTACAGACCGCAGACAGTCCACCTTCTTCCATGACAAGTATCTCAACTTTCGATCCTTGCGGACCTCGCTCCACGGTTCCCCGGAACTGTGGACATGTTTAGGACGCCCGAAGGAGCCACAATATTAACACTGAGCGTTTAGCATGCCACCACTCGGTCGACACAGCCACATACACTTCAGTTAGTGAGCACGTTCCCTCTCTTTTGAGTCAATCGGCACTAAAACTCCGAATTCCGTTTTCCATTCTGCGTTTCTCCTTCCACAGCGAGCGGGAAGGAGGGGGGAAACCTGCACTCACAATCCCTGGGTCCCGTTTCCCCCCTTTCCAACTGCGTCAAGTACGTCATCGGATTTCATAATCCTTCTAGACCCTTGGAACTGCCAGGAACAGTCACAGGGACTTCAACTACATAAAGAAGTTTTTTCTTTGTTGGCATGCCCTACCTCCTGTCTCATGTCTCCAGTCCCTTATTAACACAAGCCTAGCTGCCTCTTGGAACCTTCATTCGGCCCACGAACTGACATGACTTAAGCTGCAATCCTCCTGGGCCTCAACATGCAGTCCTCCAGACCCTCAAGTCTACCGGGAACTTTCCCGACATCTGCAGCTACATACAGAAGCTTTTACTTTCGTCAGCAAACCCTGCCTCCTGTCCCCTGTCACTTGTTAATGGGAACCAAGCTGATTTTTGTGGACTCCATTCGGTCCACAAACCAACGTTATTTCAGCTTTTGTCCATGGTTTCCTCGAATTTCACTCCATGGTCCCCCAGGCCCTTTGGTCTGCTAATGACACCCACGATGACTGCAGTCACATAGAGAACCATTTTATCTTCACCATTGTCTCCTGCATGTCTCCTATTGTCAAGAACTTGACGGTCGTTTCTTCTTTCCCCTCGTCATTAACAAACATCTCGGTCAACAGTCCCCTCGAGAACCTGTTCACAGCCCTCCAGACCCTGGGGTCTGCTGGGAATGACCAAGGGGTCTGCAGCTACAACCGAAGTGTTTACGTTCGTGGGCGTCTCGTGCTTACTATCGCCGGTCTCCTGTCTCCTGTGCCCTGTTGACAAGAACTAACTGCTACCCTGTACCTGATAACTGAATCGACATTCAGTTCAGCTTCGATCTGCGGTCCCCCCCACCCTCCCACCTCCATCGGCTTGTTAGGGACACCTAAGCAGATCACAGTATCGCACGTTACCAGTCTAGGACCGCAGCTGCTAACCAGCAGCGCCTTTTCACTAGGAGCACCAAACGTCCTACATTGTTTCCTATAGGAAGTACAGCCCCTCTTCCCTCTGGCACTCTTAGGTCCACGGTTCCGCCAAATCCATGAGCTTGTTAGGGACACCTACACAGACTGCAGTATCACACCACGCCGCTCTAGGACTGCGGCTGCTAGCCAGCAGTACTTTTCAAACGAGCTACAAGCATCCTACGTCGATCTCTACAAATAGTACAGCCCCTTTTCCTTCCGGCATTTCCGGTTTTTCGACCTTCTTCATTCGGAAAGGACGGGGGGGGGGGACCATCACAGCCTCTAGTAGGTCCCTTTCTGCCACTAAGACCTTCTGATCTGGGGGCGAACTGGGTAGCTGGTTCGAATCCGGGTCATGCCACTCCGACGAAACGTAAGTGCATAAAGGTGGCTTGCTGAACTACGTTATTTCTTGTGTATGATTTTCGCTGTTGGCTTAATTTCCAATTTTCCTTACTAAGACCTTCAACACAGCCTGTTTTTCCCTCGGTCCCCGAAGGATCCCCACGGTCCCCACCTGACTTTCCTTCATCTCGCTGTATTTATTTCGTAACTTGTATCTGCTTGCGGACCACAGTACTTTCCCCTCGCTCAAGCACATCCTTAGCTACTTTCTCCTCTGTCTCCTGTCCCAAGAGTAAAACTGCCTCCTCGTCCTTGCCTCCAAGACTTGTGTATTGCCTCTATGCACCACCTGTGTGGATACACCGGGACCTGTTCCACTGCCATCATGAATTCCAGCTTCTTTTCCATTATGGTCGTCCCGACCGGCAATCACACCAGGCCTCAAAAGCCTACACATTTCATACGTTCATCCAGAACACGCCCGCAGTCCTTTCAATCAACAATTCTTCGGACCGACTCTACCACAATGTCTAAGAGGATCCTAAATCCTGGCGCCTTGTCTCCGGTACTCAGACACCTGTCCTCTCCGGTCCTTTTCTTCTCTAGAGACCCTGCCCTCTGCCAGTCAACGGTCGTCATTTTCTTCCGTCTCTACCGGAGCCTCTCAAGACAGAACTCGCCCTGGATTCTCTATCCACCAGGGTCCCTTCGTCATTTTACCATGTGGACCGGCACCAGGCTCATGATCCTCATTGGGCCGCGCAACGAGCACCTACGTCAGCTGCGGACCTCCCTTACGCTCGGAACAAGAGTTCCTCCTTCCAAAAGATGACTTGTGATCCTTCTGAACGGTCACATCCGTTCATCATTCCGGCCTCTCGCCAATTTTCGGAAACTACCCAGAGAGATGTCTTTGCCCGGTCTGGGCTCTCGACTTCTACCGACAAAAACATCAAAACCTATTCGACACGGTTGCACGCAGCTACCCACTTGGGTAAAGACGCTCATCCTGCAAGCCTACACTGCCAGCGACGTCAACTGTGCAGACAACAACACTCGTGTTACCGCTCATGAACTTCTCACCATTTCTGCTTCCTGGGTCCATCATAGCAACATCCCCATCACTACCATCATGGAAGTTGCTTCCTGGAGGAATTCGACGGTGTTCACCTCTCACTATTCACGAGATATGACAACCCACGCCAGTGAATTCTTCCGTTTCGGTCCCCTTGTGGCCGGTAGACGGATATTACGATCTCCCCTTAAGCAAACGATTGTCTATCCTCCGGTATCCTGTCTTCAATCGTGGCAAAGTTTTTATACTTTTGGGGATCCAGCGTGCTACCTAAGGGGGCTCCGTCATGTGGTGCCTGCCGCTGTTGACTAGTTCTGTGGAATGTTAAAAATGAGGTAATATATATTTTCAAGGCATAGAAACAGAATAACGTTAGGGGTACCTGGTTGATTTTTGTTTCTATTGCCTATTGAAAATATACAATAGAAAGCTACGCAAAACTGATGCGCAATTGGTAGCGACACTGGCGGCGCCAACAGCGGTACTCCAAGTCTTAATCTCTAGATCAAAACAGCATGAGAGAAGGAGAACGCTAAAAATCAGGTAATGTACATTTTCATAGGCAATAGAAACAAAAATCAACCAGGTACCCCTGGTATTTTGATGTTTTAAAGCAAAAAAAACTAAAAAAAAAAAAAAAACAGTAAAATCACATTAGAAATAATAGTTTGGCATAGCCACATCATAACAAAGAAAACTGCAGCAACACATAGGTTCCTAAATCGAAGGGTGGAATGAAACCACTAATGTTCAAAGGGAGAAGGGAGAACACTTAAGGAATGTGCTAAATGAAATCATGACCATAAGTGTAAAATAATTTCGATACAAAAGAATTGCTCAAGGACTTTGGATTGCACACTTTTGCCATCTGGACTGCTTGGTTGTGGTGTCTCCCGACTCTTGACTTACGTTTGTGCTGTAATACACCAAGTTCCTGAAATGTTCTTGCTTGTTAGTTTGCATTTAAGTGATTTCGTTCTACCTTTCTGACTTTCAAAGAATGTGTGTTTTTGTGGGATCCTTATTAGCTATGTTTTATTATGTGATTTATGCTGTTTTGCTTGAAAACGGGATGGGCAGTTTTATTGAAACGTCGTCTGTAGAGGTTAACAGTGCTAAGTAACGAAGTTTCGAAGTGATATCCATCCCGCCTATCTGAACTGTTTACGAAAAAAGTAAGCCTCCTGGACAAAATATGAACTAAAACTGTGAAACCACCTCATTGGTTTATAGAATATTCTACCAAGTTGAAATTGTATTCAGGCCTTTTCATACGTTCCTAAACAGATGAACAATGAGAGCAATTGCTTGCAGCACTTCATTAAATAAAAAAAAAATAAAAAAACGGACCAAATAACATGTTTTTGATAAACAAAAAAAATTCTTTGCCACTAGCTCGCATTGTCACTCTGGTCATAATTTGTGTACCAGTAAGTAACAGAACCAAGACGCATACTCTACTTTGGTTATTAACAGATATGGTGAGTGTGAAATATGTTTTAACCGAAAAAAGAAGGGGCATAAACTCATTGGTTTTTCCAGGCGAATTTTCAGTAATTATGATTACAAATTATGAGTTACACATTTGCAATCTAGTGCACTCGTAGCACTGAGTGCAGTCGTAAATTCCAACTACAGGCTAACATCTTTTTTTAAAGCTAGGCGCGAAGTTTGGCTTGCTGCTGATGAAAGTAGCTATGGTGCTGCCCGCTTTACGTTGACGTTTTTCGGCCGTTTAGAGGAACGTTCTCCACCTTGCTGTTAGATTCGTAGTGAGTTCAGGGCTGACAAGTTGGGAAACATTTTGGTACACCAGTTCATTGATATTCATGAGCGGGACTGACGTCATTAAAAAGCTGGATGGCAATACCGTTAATCGCCTCTTAAACGCCCATGGGCGTTTAAAATTAATTCAATAAAAAAGTGGAGGGGGCGTTAACAAAGCTAAAACAAAATTTCTGACCTTAACATATTTTTTGGGGTGGCCGTTTAGGCCTAAATCCATCACGGTAAAGTTGATTATTCACGTGCGTGATCTGGGTTCAATCTAACATTAACATAATCTTTTTTTTTTAGTGAATCGTAAAATTTACGTTTTATCCTTTTAAATCTTGGTTGGTCTGCAGCAAAATTAACGAAAATATTCATAAATTTAACGAAGTCAACATTTAATCCAACACGATTCACGGGAGCATTCAATGTAATCACGGAAAAGCCGACAATATTAGGCCTACGCGTTCGATCATTGATGTGCGTAATATGGCTTCAGTCTAGCAAAATCTCTGTACCTTTTTCTCATTTATTCTCAAATTCAGTTTATTAGATCGTCCTCCTTCCAATATCTAACCCAATTCAAAGCTAAATTAATTTCTAACTACACCAAACTTTAAAACAGACACGCAATTCACGACCGGAAAACGCCAAGCAGAGTTATGTCATAACAGACGCGATGGACTGGATGTTTCAAGCACTTCCGGATTCTGGACGCGTGGAACTTCGGCGTCCACTACTGAGGTTCCTCGGGTCCAGACCTACGCGTCCACTTCCGCCGGAACTTCCGTCTTGGGTGACAATATATAACTCTATGGCGATAAATGCGTCAACACACGCTTTTCTCGGTGGTGAATCACGATGCCCGTTTTGAAGGTTGGTCATGGTTAAAAATTAGTTTTAACTTTGAATTATGTTAGATATTGGAAGGAGGATGATCTAATAAACTAAATTTGAGAATAAATGAGAAAAAGGTATAGCGTTTTCGCTAGACTGAAGCCATATTACGCACATCAACGGTCGATCGCGTAGGCCTAATATTGCCGACTTTTCCGTGATTACAAACGCTCCCGTGAATCGTGTTGGATTAAATGTTGATTTCGGTAAACTTTTAATCAATTTTCCGATTCGCTAAAAAAAAAAATTGGTTGGGAGGGAGGGGGCGTTAATAAGGCTACTACACGATTTCTGACCTCAAGGTATTTTGGGGGGTGGGCGTTAGCAATGCCAGGGCGTTTATTAGGCGATTTACGTTAGTTTCCAAAGTTCTGAGGTGTGTGACCTTTCTTAAGTTAAAATGGAGGAGCAGTTCTGTCTTGACCCAGTCAATTTTATGTTTTTGTCCATTTTTGATGCACTACTGCTCTAGTCTTTTTGTCCTATTTTATCTGTTGCATGCATGTGTTCGAGAATTCTTTGGCAGACTATAGCCGTTTTGTCTCTCCAATGTTAAATCCTTCGCATTCGGAGCATGGAACTGCGGACTTTGGGGAAGCTTGAGAATGGGTTTTGGAGGGTGGTGGTCAGGGCGGGAACAAGTGATGGACAGGGTTGGGATGATGGGCGGTCTAGGGCTTTGGTCCTGGATCAGGTATGGTACCTGGTTGGTCAGTGGAGGGTGGGAATCTGGTAGTGGCATTGAGACTGACGGGGCAGCTGAAGGAGTCTGGGGGATTGGTGGGGTTGTGGTTGTTTTTTTTTCCCTGTTCTGATCGGGGCTTTGACGTTGGGTGGGTTTTTACAGTAGCATGTAAAGTAGTGAAACGTGATAGTCCCCTAGTTAAAAAGTGTGGTTTGAATGGTGAGGAGGGGACGTATTTAACGACAATGGGGCTTTTGTGGATGTAGTCTCTAGTACAAAGGTTGGTCTTGAGACATACGCGAAGGAGGGTGATACTTTCCTCAGTGATTTGTCGTTATGCTACATATTTGCCTGTTGTAAAAGTACAGTTGCGAACAGATGAAGAACAAATTACAGTGGAATGTGGTGTATCCCCTTACTTCAAGGATGTTAGGTACGACTCTTAAGTTCAAAATCGCAAAAGTTGTTGCAAAGGGTGTGACCATCAACGCAATTACGCGTAGTAAAACTAGTACAATGAAAAGCAACTAAAGTAACCAAAGCTCAAGGTCGTCCAACGGCAGTGAATGGTGAGATAGTGAGGTGCTACTCACTTTGTTTAAGTTAGAAGATGAGGATAAATTGAAAGCAAATGTAGCGTTGAGAAGTAAAAAGAAAATGGTAAGGGCAGGAGAGGAGAAATTTGCGGGACAGACTCCTGCAAAAGAGAAAGTTGTGCCACAGGAAGTACCATTAGATGGTGGGGTGCTAGACACTTTGATTATGTCGGATGGTCAGAATAGATTAGAAGTCAATGTTGCTTTGAAAAGTGAAAGACAGGAAACGTAAGGAGAGGACAAATTAAAGGGGCAGACTCCTGCAGATGACAAAAGTAGTAGTATCACAAGAAAAGGAAAGTAAAAACGGGTAGCTAGAACCTAATAAAGTGGTTGATAAGTTGATAGATGTGAGTGACACAGAAAAGCAAGTAGAAAATGGTAGTCTAGGCCTAAATACTGGTGGATTTGGTGAATTGTTGCGTGTAAAGGGTGATGTTTTGCGGGGAAAGCAACTAATTGATCCACTTCTGAGGGCTGTAGGCAGGCGGCTGAAATAGAAGGAACAGGACTTTCATGGCTAAAAAGGATTTGAAGACGGAAGGGGGCTGCGAGGCAAGGATTGAAGGAATGTAATCAAGTGGTGGTTCCTGCAGAGTGCACGACGCAACTGGTGCGTTAGCGCATGCTAACGCCATATTTGGCCACAGGGCAAAAGTAAAAACAGTTGCTAGGCTGCAGGTACTATTTCATGGGCCTGACATGTGGTCAAGTTAACGAAATATTGAAAGTAGGTGAGGATCGCCAAAAAGTAGGAATAAGGGTTAGGAAAGGAGACAGGGGTCAGTCCAAATGAGGTGGATTATGGTGTAGAGAGGCTAGACACTGGTGAGAATTGCAGTATGTTAGTGCTAACTGCAACAATGGTAGCTCAAATGAGAGACAAGTGTTTTTATGAGACGCATGCACGAAAAAGGGAATATGATCTGGGAGGGAAGGTGTTAAAATTAAAGTTAAGGATGGATAAGAAACATAAGTTGGAGGCAGATTGGAAAGGACGAAATGAGGTAGAAAGGGTAAGTAAGTAAGGTAAATTACTATGTGATGGTTGGTCAAAGTACATATGGGTTGCACCAAGAATTTATAGGGTTGGACAAATGCCATGCGAATTTGTTAAAGCCTTTTTTCAAAGACTTCACTACAGTCAATGGGGTGGGTGTCCAAGCACTTGGGTTGGAGGAGGGAGGAAGGACCAGTGCTTTGGGGTGGTTTGAGCACGGTGGGGACGGGGAAAGCAAGTCAGGAGAATTGGCTGGTAAACTAGTGATGGAGGGAGTAAGGTAGGGCCATTAACGGAAAAGCAGGAGAAGGATTTGTTTCAGATCTTTGGTTCAGTTTATGTAGTATTTTTATATGACGCTGGTGGTGGAAAGAGGTGGCTAGCAGATATGAAAGTGCAGGCAATTGTAGACTTGTCAGTGCCAAAAACCAAAAAGGAGCTTAAATCTGTTTTGGCGGCACCACAGCCAGAGCAGCCTTGCATCATGCAAATAGACGCATCTGGAGGGGGGATTGCGTTGTGTTTATGGGGTTGATGGTTGGGATTTGTCAGTTTGTAGGTTGTTGTTTAGGTGGGGGTGGTTGGTTTTTCTTCACGATTCAGCACAGGAAGGGGGTTTGGAATGGGAACGCTGATGTGTTAGGCAGTCTTCCTGTTGGGGACCCTGAGTGTGTGTGTGTGTGTGTAAATGTGTGAAGGGGGGGGGGGGTTACTTACCAGTGTTCGTACCAGTCTACAGGAAGCTGGTGTTCGATTGTTTTGTGTGGCATTGTTGGGTGCGGATTGTTGTGATTGGTAAAAGTCGAGATGGAGCGAAAAGAAAGAATTTTGAAGGCTTTCTGGTGGAGTACAGTCTGTATAAATGGATGGATTGCTAGTTAAAGAATGAGATTGAAGAGTGGTTTGATGTGTTTAATGGTGGTTCGTTTGGTGTGTCAGTGGCGAGGGATGGTAGTAATGGCCAGTCCGCTGTGTTGTGGTAGGTGTTCAGTGGTTTCCCAGTGTGCCATTTGTGTGTGTGTGTGTGCTAACTGCACACCTAGTGTTATGCAACACTAGTGGTGCCGGTTGTGTCCAGCCTGAAGCAGAAGAAAGTGTGTGCCTGCCTGGTGTTTCAAGAAAACACTAGGCTTCCATCGTCTCACCGAGATTTCTATGGAGGAAATCTGTGCTTAGGGTTAGAGGTGTAAGAAACGACCTCTAATTACACCAATTATGTAATTAGCATGTTCGTCGTTCGAGAAGCAGAACGATACAATTTTGTGGTGAGTGATCGAACAACAAGTTGGTACATTTGTCTACAAAGAAAGGATGGACGTACCAAATGTCTAGTAACAGTAGCCAGGCGTTGGCGCGAAAGTGCAGATAAATTAAGCGAGTTTTGGTGGCAAAAAAACAGACTACGAGATGACAGCATGACGAACGGACGTTAATCGTAGACTGTGGTTGAATGTTTGGGCGGGAATGTAATTTGCTGTAATTTCCAAGTTGTTGTAAATAGTCTTTGTCATGTGAGTAGATACAGCAGTTTTCACTAAATTATTTTGCATTCATCTGTTTAGCAGGAAACAAGATTGCAGTGATACGTTGAAGGCTTAAAATAGCTGCAGCGAGGTCTACACTCTTACAACAGCAGTTAACAGTCGAGGGTCCACGCTCACTTCTGGTAAGGCATCCCTGCCCATGGACAGAACGTGCCATCTATTGACGCCTTCGGAAACCATAAGCCACACTCAACCAAACTCATACAGTCTGGAGGTTGAACAGAGTTTGCTCATGGGAGTTCTGTATGTTAAAGGTACCAAGGTGTCTCCAGGTGTATGAGTTTGACTTGGTGATTTTCCAAGGCCCTCCTCGCTCCACTCTCAGTTGTCTCACATTGTGGCCTTTTAGGTGTATTTTTACAAGGACACAGGTGTATCGTTTCAAAAATTCAAATATAAGATCGCTAAAGCGTGATCAAGGGTGAACAACCTCATTTTGAAGGGTGAGCAGCTCATTTCCGGTCCACAGACAAGCTGTTTTTTTCTACTCTCCAACGGGTTGTAAGTAGCCATAATGATGTTTGTTTTGCTTTTTTGGTTTATTTTAACAAAGACAGGTGTATCATATACATAAATCGCTAAGTCACCTTTACAATTCATTTCCAGTGCACGCTCCTTCCCTGCAGAGGTGTGTGCCGATACACATTCTTCGGCGGCCACGGACATCAGTTTTTTACGTGGACGGCGTAAATCAGCGTGCCCATATTTGGAGGGCAGCGGCGACTTTCAATAATTGCAGGCAGTGGCATCGGCGACGTTCCTGTAAAGTAAGCAGAATTAAACCCGAATATTTTGTCCATTTGCCAAAAAATATTTACTGTTTGTAATGACTACCGATCACAATCTATATCTGAAAAACCTGTATCTCGGGCAAAATTCTGTGCAAGAATAAACGTGCGGAGCCTCACGGAAATTTGAAAACTGTTTACTTTTTGTAGGTGTTGTTGTTGTTGTTGTTCTTGTGTGACACGGTTTCAGAAAAAACTGCTGCACTCACCTAAAATCTGAAACATGATCTAAGCCAGAAATTTCCCTGGGTTTCATCCTCACAGAGACCACTTTTCGATTGGTCGAGCCATTCTGGAGTTACAGGACCCTGAATGATCATTTTGATTGTTTTACATTGTTTTAACCATTGTGATTAGGGAACAATGCCACTCTGTGAACTCCATAGCCATTCTTCGTGCACGTGTTATGTCTTTGCTAAAAAGTCGATTGTTGAAGGGCAAAATGAAAGCTGTGGATTGCGCAATCTTGTCGAAGCTGTGGATTGCGCAATCTTGCGGAAGGTGTGGATTGCGATGCATTCCAGTTACGTGCGATTACGGTGGATAAGGGGCCACTCCGGGGATTGTGGCAATGTTCTAGCAGATGGGCTTGCGCGAGACGCTGTTGCTGAACAGAGCCCGGTTGTTACCCCGGTCTTATCGGCACGAATACGCCGGATGATGGCTAGACAGTGGGCCATGTCGCAGTGGCAAGGGAACTGGGATGCTACAGATGCGGCTAGGAGTGTTTATGCAATACACCCGGCATGGGTTGCAAGCTCGGGTATTGACAAGCTTGGCTTCCGTGAGGTGAAAACGGTCTCCAGTCGATAGAGTTGGGCACACTACTACGGGCCCACCAATTCCGGTATGGGTGGGTTGGCACGCCTAGCTGCTTGGCGTGTCTTGTGGATGAAACGCCGGAGCATGTCCTCCTGGTATGCAGGAAATATGCATGAAATGCCTGGTACTGGCCTCCTGGTTGAGGGAGCACGGCACGGTGCATGTGCTGCTGGCACTCTCGGTTGGCAAACATCCCCTTGCTAAGATGCGCTCTATTGCACGTTTTTGCCATGACTCGGAAATTAGTGTTTAATTGGGCCTCTGCCCCCATCCCCACCTCCCGACCCTACCGGTCCCCGGCTTTAGTTGATGTAGTCTGCTGTCAAGGTGTAGCAGGGTTCCTGTGTGTATTGATGTGGAGTGTCAGTGATGCGTCGTCGTTGGGATGGCAGAAGTGTGCAAGTGAAGAAGTGGGCATTGGAACTTCCCCTATATGGAGAAGAGATGGTGGGCACTCTTGTCCACAGTGACTCAACGGCAAGAGCACAAGTGTGTAGATGCCCGCTGGAACTTCCTCTATATAGGAAAGAGAGGGCGGCCAGCTGGGCCTTGTATGTGGAGCAGGAGTGGTGCAGTGAGGGAGTGGTGCAGTGGTGCGGTGGTGCAAGAGTGACAAGAGCTGTGCGGTGGTGGATTGGATAACCTGGTGGATCGGTAGCAGTTATACGGAAGAGTGCAATGTGGTAGCGTGTGGTAGTAATGATGTGGTCAGCCGCGCAGATTGTCCTGGCGTTGTTGTGAAGCATGGAAGAGTAGGGTGTAGTGGCATACGAAGGCTAAGTGAGTGGTTTATATGGTTAATGTATTAGTAGGGGTGTACGGCTACGGGCCAAGGCCTCAATAAATAATCGTGAAAGAATTCGTGTTTCAGCTATATGATATAGATTTAAACCAAACTAAGCTACGTTATTAGAACGCTCGAAATTGGTAGCTAGAATCGATAGAATGGCGTATTTATTTCACAGATGCAAGCTTTCAGAGCTGAGCTGAATTATTTAAAAGCGGCAAGCAAAAATCGACTGCATGCATAAAGCTTTGTAGCGCGACGCCATAGCTGTAAAAAAGGTACACGGATTACAAACAAAATTTCCGGTGCACGGAAAGGTACACGGATTTCCGGTGGCCCTGTCCTGCGACAATGTACGAACCTTTGCGCCGGCTCCTCGGCGGCGCTTCAGCGGTCCGGTCGTTGCATCTGGGGACTTTGCTCCTTGGATTCGGAAGCGGGTTAAGAGGAAGTCAGCCCTCAGAAGGCCTGGAACTATCAGGCCTGGTAGTTCTAGGAAATTCCCAGTGTGGTGGACACCGGCTTGTCGGGTTGCCATCAGGGATAGACGGAGAGCCTGCCAGCGGTTCCAGCGTGCTAGAGATGATCTCAGGTGGTTTGAATATGTTGGGGTCGCCCAGGAGATGAGGTTTATTCTCTGCAGGGAGAAAGCCCAGTATGGCTACAGGCTTTGTGATCGGGTCTCGCAAGGTATGCCACTGGCACAAGTTTGGTCTCTTGTCCGACCGCAGGATGTGCGTCTGACGGTTTTGTGGGTGTTGGTGACACGGGGGAGGTCCTTCACGGTCTGGAAATGGCTGCGGCATTCAATGAAAACTTTGCAGCAGTTTTTGGGTCCCCAAGGGGGCCCCCTCCACCTCCTCCTATTCCTTCTGCTGTCTGTGGGACTTCTGAGCATCTCGATCTCTCGCTCACTCTGCTTGAATTTACTGCAGCGCTCAACTCCTGCAAGGCTGGAGGCGCTTCTGGGATTGACAGGGTCTCGTATGCCGACCTACAGGGTCTTGATGGCTGCGGACGATCTGAACTGCTCAAGTTTCTCCAGAGTAGGTTTGACGGTGCGCCAATCCCGTAAACTTGGCTTTTTTCTGTCCTCATCCCTGTATTGGGGAGAGGCAAGGTCCGTTCGTTCCAGCGTAAAGAGCTATAGACCTATTGCACTTCTCTCCAGCCCTCGGAAGGTTTATGAAAGAATTCTCATAAACAAGCTTGTGTGGCAGGTGGAGAGGTCGGGGAAACTTTTTGGCGCGCAGTTCGGCTTCCGGAAATATCGTGGGGCTCAGGATGCTGGGCTGCTTATGACATGGTGGACATATTGTGTCTTGGGCACGCCTTCGACGACCTGGGAGTCAGCTTGAAGCTGAAGAAAGCTATTCAGCCCTCCTTGGGACTCGGTGCTTTGCAACCAGGGTTGACGGTTTCTGGTCCAGCGTTTTGTCAACTGACAGAGGTCTCCCGCAGGGCAGTTGCCTTAGCCCCACCCTGTTTACTGTGGTAATCAATGCTGTGCTTGTGGAGCTTAGCTCCTCCGTCAACGTGGTTGCCTATGCCGATGACGTGGCTCTGTGGCTGGCTGGTAAGGACTATTTGGTTCTCCTGGCCTCTCTGGAGTGCGCTATTGAAAGCTGCTTTCGACTTTTGGTTTTAGGGGGCTCTCCATGTCTGCAGCTAAGTCTGAGTTGATGATCTTTCGCCGCGGACAGGCCATTGCAGGTTCTATCGTTGTGGATGGCTTGGCTGTCACGTCCAAGCCCAGGGTGAGGTACCTCGGGTTTTGGCTTGACCCCCCCACCTGGAGTGGACTCATGGCGCCGCTGCGGTGAGGGAGAACATCTCCAGGCGGACCAATGTGTTACGTGCGATTGCAAACAATAAGACCACATCTCAACGTGCTATCGTCACCACCTTTTACAGGGTGTGTGTGCGGGCCTGCGCGGATTTTCATGCTCCCATTCTTGCCGGTTCCAACCAGGCTATTAGGGGTGTGCAAGTCGCCTTGAATGACTGCGTGCGGACTGTCTCAGGTTGTTTGCCTTCTACCCCAGTTCATGCCCTCCTGGTGGAAACGACCGAGGTCCCGTTGGACCTACGGGCCAGGTAACTCCTCGTCAGGTTATGCTATTGGGCCATTGGGAGAGGCAGGGGGGACACCTTGGCTTGTATCATCAATGATTATGCCTCTCTTCCGCGCCGTGCTCGTGAGCTTCTTGGTGCGTCAGGTTTGGGTGCGTCCCTCCTTCTTGACTCCGGACTTACTGGCTTCCCAAGGCCAGCCCTCGTCCACCCTCACCGTGTCCGTGGGTCTGGTGCGGGGTCGCGAGTTCATCCGTCCTAGTTGCTGGCGAGGCACGCGATGCCCATGCCGCCTGTACCCAAGTTTTCTATGATGCCTCTTTCTTGAGGCCGCGGAAGGGGGTATAGGCATTTGTGTTCCTAGCCTCCATTTGGAATACAGTTTTTTCCTGAGGGCTCTTCCCTCTGCCTTTGTCGGAGAACTCGCTGTTATTTCTTTGGCATTGGATATTGGCATTGATTTGCGTCTCCCCAGGTTCTGCATCCTGACTGATTCTCTTGCTGGAATCGGTTTTTTGAAACGAGGTTTGAGTACTATGTCGGTGGCGCATCCAATATTGTACGAGATTGGGTGGAAAATCTACACTGCCAGTATGTCTGGGCTCTCGATTGTTGTTGCCTGGGTCCCGGGGTACTCCGGGATCTTGGATCTTCGGCAACGAGGTGGCGGACAGCCTTGCCAAGCGTGGGTATGAAGAGAGGCGTAATGTTGTGACCTTTCGTGTGAGCCCGGGGGATATGCGCCCTGTCGTCTCCAGTGTCTTTGTCGCTTTGTGGGCCGACAGGTGGGCTGGCGGGCCCACTGGCCATGCCCTGTTCGATATTCATCCCTCTGTGGCTACGCCTAAAGCCTTGGGCTACCTATTGCGCCGGGACTCGGGCCTGCTCTCTAGGCTGCGGACTGGTCACGTCCAGCTCCGTGCGCATTTGTTTCGTCTCGGGTGGGGCGCGTACCCCAACCTGTTCGTGTGGCAGGAGCCCCAGGAGAATTACTCATTTTCTTCTTGACTGCCCTCTGTGGGCTGATCGACGTCATTTACCTCTTTGTGGTGCAGAGAATCGTCTGCGCCAGGTCTTAGGTGTTCACCAGCATGCCACATCTCCTCATCATTCTTTGTATAGGATCCTTAATTTCTGTAAGGCATCCCGGTCGTTTCACCCAGGCTGGGGCCCCGTCCTAATCGCCGCTCCTCTACCCAACTACTCCCCACCTCCATAGAATTTGTGCAGGTGGAACCGATTTTCTGGCTTTGACACGGACTGTTGGGCCTGATGGGTCGCCTGGTCTTCTTGGTAGCATGTGCGTTGGGGTGTAAAAGGCAGTGTGACTTTGTGTGCGGTGGCAGGCAGTGTAGCTCTGGAACTCCAGGTTACTTTATCCATATTGAGGCCATTGAGGTTGCGTTAGTGGTGGTGTACTAAGGTTAAGTTAGGTTTAGGTTTAACATAGTAAAGAGTGTATACGGCTTTGAGGCCTTTTAGACTCTAATTAAAGAAACAAGATCATTTTGATTGTTTTTCGTTGTTTTAACCATTGTAATTAAGTAACAATGCCAATCAGCAAATGCCAGCTACAATTCAATTCAATTCTTTAATCCAGAGCCATGACTACATTCGTACGCTTTTGACTACAATAAAACGATAAGAACAAACTAAACTTAACACCAAACAAACTAGATGCCATTACGAGATAATACCGGAACATGCAGCCAAACAACCACATGATAACCATATGACAACCACGTCTACATCATAGTCTAACCTTAGCACGGACGTAATATTCCACTACTGCCTGCAGCCTCTCCCTGGTAGCAGTTCCAGAAGCACTCATCAGAAGTAACTGTATAGTCGGATGGGAAACAGACCATCTTACCATCACCTGACGCTCTCTACAAAAACGTGTGCATTCTAAGAGGAAGTGCTGAGGTGTATCTTCTACTCCACACACTAGGCACAACGGAGAACCCAGCCAACCTAACCTATACTGGTGCGCACACAACAACGTATGACCCGTGCGTAGCCGACTCAAGAGACGGGCTTTCCAACCGGGGAACTCATTAAGCACAGACCGCTGCTCACAATGAGGCTGAATCGCATACAACGCTCTGCCAGATGTGGCCTGTTGCCACTGCTGCTCCCATTCACGAAACAACCACTCGCGGACAGCCTGACGCCTAAACCCCACAGACAAAATCAAATCCACTTCATCAGCACCTTCCGTAACTGCTTCTTTGGCCAGCATATCCGCCTGTTCATTACCCCATACACCAGAGTGGCCTTTCACCCACCGGACGGCCACACACCCCGTCTGTAATGCCTGCCAAAGCTTCCAAACCACAGAGAACACTAACGGATCCCTCACATCTAGATGCTGCACAGCTCGTTGCAGCAGCTTAACTCCTGCCAACGAGTCTGTCACAATGGCAAAAGACGGAAGGTGCAGATCAAGGGCCACATCCAATGCTACCGACATACCCACTAATTCGCAAATTGTACTAGACGAAACAGCACTCAGGTGGCGCTTCACGCACAACTTCAGGGACGGAATCACCACTCCCACACCACCTTCCTGCCCATCTCTACGAAACGATGCATCGCTATAGACCTCGCACTCTGTGTGCCATGATACAAACACTTGCTCACATCTGGACACCACGCCCAAGGACTAATAGGACACACTCGTCTGACGTCCCACAACCGTAGACGCAGCGTTTCCTGCAAAAGCAACACGCCGTGTCCTGCAGCACCTAACAAGCCACACACCTTGCCATGTAAACTTGCATAGTCACGCAGGATCCTCCCAACTGGATCTCCCTGGCCACGGCTAACATTCCGCATGCAGAGAAGGACCAACAGTTCTTTCGCACGGTAGCACAATGGCGGCTCACCGCACTCTACCCACAGTGCTTCTACTGGCGTGGAAACCAAGCAACCTGTTACAATCCGTAAGCACTCATTCACTACCACTTGCAGTGTCGCAACATGTCTCTGTACCGTGCTGAAGAAAGACAGGTGATAATCGAGCACTGAACGTACAAACACTCTGTACGTCGACAGCAAAGCACCCCTGCAAACAGTCTTACTCCGTGCCAATACTCGTAAAATTGAGCTCCTTGCGCGTACCTTTTCCCGGAGGGCACTCATATGGCTGTTCCATTCAAGGCGCTCATCTAAAACCACCTCAAGATAACAGACCATAGGAACCTGTCGTACGACAACACCATTGACTCAACCGAGGCCTGTGTGCGGCTCCTTGCACGCGATCGTGTAAACACCACAAGATCCGTTTTCGCAGGAGCGAGTTGCAAACCTCTCTCTGCTAGACGGACAACAGCAATATCTAGAACAGCTTGCACATGCTGAAGCACATCAACAACAGAGGAGCCAACAAACCACATCGCCACATCATCAGCATAACAAACAATGTTAGCTGTCAAGCTAAGCTCTTGGAGTACATCATTAATCGCAGCAGCAAATAACAACGGGCTCAAACAGGAGCCCTGGGAAAGGCCCCTGTCGGAAACTGCCTCTGATGACCAGAAACCATTAATCCGTGTCACAAATCGTCGTTCTCCAACAGTGCAACAATAGCGCTTGTCAAACTCTCACCTATACCCATGCCTTCAAGTGCGGCCTTGACCCAGTCAATCCTGACAGTATCATAGGCGGCCTTGATGTCAAAGAACACAGCAACTGCTACATTTCCATGAGCCCATGACTCCTGAATTCCAGTCAAAAGATACAGAATCGCGTCTTGTGCACTGTGACCTGCCCTATATCCAAACTGGACCGGAGAAAGGCAGTCGTAATATTCCAGGTGCCATTCCAATCTCCTGACCAACATTCGCTCATACACTTTCCTAACACATGACAGGAGTGCTATCGGACGATAGTTGAGCAAACACGACCTGTCACTTCCCTGCTTGTGAAGAGGCACAAGAATTGCATAAAGCCACGAAGGAGGAACATTTCCTCCCTAGAATAGTTCCTGAAAAATTGCTACAAGCGCTTTCTTACCTTTCCTCGATGTCGCACGCAGGTCCTTGTACGACAGCATATCAATCCCAGCTGCACTACCATCTCTACATTTTGACAATGCTTCAGTAAACTCACTGTGAACCCATGGTAAGTCAATAGCACGCTGCCCATGCGCATGCTGTGGAGGTTGCCCACCACTCGGCAGCGCATAAACACTTGCAAACCGCTGATTGAAGGCGTCTGCCATGGATTCACCAAGCAGAATCCGAGGCTGGACACCAGCAGCATGTAAATCATAAACCCATCGTTGAGACGCCTTTACACCAGATCCACTAAGAATTTTCCACGCTACTGCTAGTGATCCAGTCCCCTTAACTTGTTCACACAGACGGTTACCATAATTGTTCTTCTCTTTCCTGATGAGATACGATGACTCCACAGCAGTGCCGTGGTACACTAGCCAGTGCTCAATACACGGATGGCGCTTCCACCGGCGATACGCCGATCGCCTATCTCGTACGGTGACTGTGCAGATACTTGTCCACCAACACGGATGAACACCAGTAGACACCCGCTTTCCTCTCACCTTATCCTGCACAAACACCTCCTTCCACACTTTTATCAACCCATTACTGACAATGGGCCGTGCACGCTGCCTATTTTTGGACCCCATTACCAAACCCCTTGGTTGCAGTACCACCGGAAAGTGATCACTGCCACGTTGATCGTTCGACACTATAAATTCAAACCATCCATCCAACCCCCGCGAACACACAAACAGATCCAAAACTGATTCTTGTACTCGGCCGTTTTGCCATCGTATAAATGTAGGCGTCCCATTCTGAACGACCGACAAACCACACGCAATAATTGCAGCAGATAGCCTATGCCCCTTGGTGTCGATTCGAATGGAGCCCCAATCGTAATGGTGCGCATTGAAATCTCCACCAAGGATACATGGAGACGTAAACTGTTTCAGCCACGTCGTCCATTGTAATTGTGTCGGAGCACCAATCACATGAACGACTACAATATTGACCCATTGACCCCTCATCCATACCTTGATTGAGCATGCATCAATTTCGTGAATGGGAGAGCTAATAGCTGACACCAAATACAGAACCGACCACTTAACCCAAACCCCCACCCCCTTTCCAGAGTGAACAAAATCTGCCTGAAAAGAAGCCCCATTTAAATTTTCTACATGACCCGTCTCTTGAATACCTAGTATGTCTACACATTGCAACAATTTTTCTATATCCCCCATTTTATTGCGCATTCCTCGCGCATTCCATGATGCCACTGTGAACACGTTGAATGGGACCAGATAGATTAGGTTAGATCAGGGCGGATCCTGTTTTACTACACTTCCACCATGGTGCTGCGGAGTCACGGACACAGCTACACTGCACACATCTCCATCCTCTACGTGCCTACTGCTTACCACACTCGAAATAACTTCTTCTACTGCACCTACATCTAAATAATTTGCAAATGTAGACACAAGTACACCACCTTGGCACTCTTCACCATCTTGGCACATTGCACCATCTTGACACACAACACTTTCACTTGCCGCTGCACACACAATAGGATCCGTTACTGCTTCACGAACATCACTTGTTTGACCACAACCCCCATGAATTTCTTCTTCACCTACACCTTGTTGCACTTGTTCACTCTGCTCCATTGCACAAACACTATCACTGCTTGCCTCTCGTTGAATCGTGGACCTCCAATTTCTCCGTCCACGTCTGCGCTTCACTGGCGACTTCAGCCACTCGCCACCACTGTCCTCTCCAGACCCTCCTTCAGCATGCTCAGCTTCAGCTAACTCGCTGCTTGACAATCTTCCTACTTTGAGTTGCTGGGGTCGCTTGAACATGAGCCCCAGATTTCTCAGCCACTCGGTCAGTTGCTGGGACTGGTTCCAAAACTCGACACCTCTCGTGAACACGACGATTCTCCGCTTCTTTTGATTTCATGGCTCCCTGCAAGTGACTACACAGGTCACGTGGATCCTTATAGGTGCCACAGACGGTGCATTCTACACTCGCGCAGGCTCGCCAGAAGTGACCTCTGAGGCTGCACCTTAGGCAAAGTGGGGGGTGATCAGGAACAGTCACCAACGCCGGAATACCACGTACTATAACCACATCAGGCACATCTTCGATCGTACACGTCTCATGCAACTTTATCCTAACCTGACGTACTCCACTCTCACACAAAACTTTATTCCGTGTTACTAGCTTTTCAAACGAGTGAGATTCAAGCACCCCTACATCTTCAAAGGCTCTACTCACATCTACTGCTGTCACGCCACTTGGAAGCGAATGCAGGCGTGCTTCTAGTCTCTGCTCCTGCAAATCGTAGCTTTCAAATTTATATCCAGTAAGAGTCATGACTGCACTTAGTAATTTGAGTTTTGCTGCAGCTGTCTTGATCACTATTTCAAATACGTTGCCCGCCCTCAAGGTAACGACCCGCTGAATCTCATCCGCTCCTATCTCACTCTCTACAGCATAGTACACTTGCAACGGTGTGTATGGACGACCAGCTTGATTGCACAGCAGCATAACCGACCTCGTCATATCCACATTCATGAGACTCCCACCGTACAGCTTACGTAATGTCAATAGGTTGTGTGCTCGGCTACGTTTCACAGCTGCAGCGTTTTCATCACCAAAAGTTCCTCTCTCGCTCGTACTGTTTCCCACCCTACTTGCTGCTGGCGTGAAAAGATTTTTCACAGACTGTAATACTGCCTCTCGATCTTCTTCTTGCTCTCGCTCAACTTCTGTCCTGCCCTCACTCGCGTGGCGTAGATCCTCTGCTTTTACAACACCAAAACGCTGTACATCTTTTTCGAGAATTCCTCGTTTCTTCGCCTCACGAAGCACTGCTGCATAGGTCTCACTCGACACAATTCCTGTATTCATGTCGGTTGTAGAGACCACTTTCCTTTCGTAGAAGTCCCGCAAAACAACGTCTACTCGAGTTGCTGTTTCCAATTGTTGATTCGACTTGCTCCTTGACGAACTGCTGTCGCTGCCATTGTTTACTTGTCCATTGTCAACGCCATTTTCCAACGTTTCATCTTCCCATTCCTTGCGTACTACACCATAACAGTTCAAATCGAGCTAGGATATTCCCCTCAGCCGTGCCTCTTCCAACACCACCTCATACACTTTACCTGGTACAACACCAGCACCATGGACCTGCCTCTCAGTCACCGTCCCATTTTCTAGTAATTCAGCTAAGAGCTTGCATACATCTGCTGCCATTTTTCCATCTGAAACAATAAACAAACAATAAACAATAAACAAACGTTAACAATGCTGCTGAGCCAACAATTATTCACCAGCATTATCCTTCTTACGAATTAATTTATTTATACTCAATCTACATAATAAGATCGTTGAACTCATAAGATTTAGATTCAGGTTGGGTTATTCGCAAGCCTTACCCTACGCCTTAGCCACATGCCTGATACAACTAAATTCCAACACAACAAACAACAAAACTGTGGCAAACAAACCAATACGCAACCACTGTGTAATCAGTATGTAACTGCTGCATAATCACTACACACTCACCGCACCAGAGAAACCACCGAAAATCTTCTCATGCGCCTTGGCGGCCTCCTCAATGCACATGGGCAAACAAGTAACTCATCTACCGGACAGAACAGCACAACGCGTACCGGAGCACTCCCACTGATCACACATGGCCAGCAGAATCACACCTCTTAGGCTGAAGCACTACCACTGGAACAACACACCACTCGCAACTGAAACCACTGCCACTGTGATGATTCGCCATGACGATGGAAAACCACGAACACACCCCTACTGCTGGTGCTGTCAGTCAATCACCATCAGTGGCTTCAAAAACAGTGCAGACCACACTCTGGGGGACAAAGCAACAAGTGCACAACAGGCACAACTGGTACACCAGGCTACACCCAAACATGAGATGCCCTACAGAAATTCGTAACTGCTCTTAGCCTCGCACCAGGATGGGTCCCAGCTAGAGGCAGATCACATGTCGACTGGTCCATCTCACAAGCAAGCACTGCTGACGCGCGTCTTGCAGCAGAAGAGGAGGAAGTGTTTGACAGTTGCTTCAACACCGCAGGCTTGAGACACCGGCAAGTTCACCCATACTAGCCTGAACTGATGTGCAGGCAGGAGCGAGTGACCAGTCCTCAATCTTGTGAGAAGCCTAGCCATCCAGTTTGGCATACTGTCAAGAATGGAGGTGCCACTGCAAACTGGATGCAGTAGGTCTTTGCCGCATGCCACTCATCATTCCACTTCTGCATAAATCAGTTCTGGAACGCATGTTTCCTCATCCTGACTGAGAGAGTAAGAGGCTGCAGCAGGCAGGCTACTAGCCGCCTCTCTCGCCAATCTATCGGCAAACTCATTACCCCGGTCGCCACCATGCCCCTTCACCCATTGAAGTACTACCCGTGACCAACCCATTGCCACCCACAGTTTCCAACAGATCGAAAAGGTCACCGAATCCTCAATTGCTAGGCATCGGACCACATGTTGAACCTTGCGGTTAACCACAAGAGCCTCTGTAACTATAGCAAACGTTAGCAGAGCCAGGTCCAGGGCAACATCCAGAGCAATGGATAATGCTGCCAGCTCACGTACCGTGCTGGAATCAACGGCCTCAAGACAGCACCGAAGGCAAAACTTGAGCGTCGGGATTGCCATCCCTACCCCACCCGACCTAGACGTTGCAAAAAAAGGAAGCATCACAGTAAATATCACAATCAGCTATGCCCTGAGTGAAGAGTTTCAAGAGTTGCGGACACCAGGTCCAGGGGCTAAGCGGTTTAACGCTAACAACATCCCAGCGGCACAGATGCGGAAATGACAGAACCAGGGATGCGCCCTTTCTCGCAGCACCCAGAAGGGCACGAGACCTTTCACTCACAGTGAAGTAGTCAGACATGGTTTCCCCACCGAATCACTACCACCCCTGATGAGGTTGCGCATGCACAAGATAACCAGTAATTCATCTGTCCTGTAGTGGAGTGGTGGCTCACAACATTCAGTCCAGAGGGCTTGTACTGGTGTAGACATCAGGCAACCAGAGACCACTTGGAGGCAGTCGTTCACCGCAACTTGCAGAGACCTGATGTGGCTCTCAGTTGTGCAGAGGAACGGAAGGTGATAATCCAAAACCGTCCTGACAAAACCTCTATAGGTGGCCAATAAAGCCCCCCTTCGAACCATTTTGCGACCCACTAGTACTTTCAGGATCGACGTCCGTGCTGGGATTCTCTCTCTGCGCTGGTGAACGTGCGAACTCCAGTCTAAGCTACTGTGTAAAATGACTCCTAAGTACTTGACAGACGACTTCGATGTCACTGTAACTCCACTGACAGAAACCTGGACAGAGGCATCCCGTAAAGACGGAACCCGAGAGAAGATCACAACCTCAGTCTTTGCAGGAGCCAACAAGAGACCTGTCTCAGTCAGACGCGCCACAATCATGTTGAGCACAGTCTACACACAGGGGATGAAAGACTTCAAATTGTCACCTGCGAATCACATGGCAACGTCATCCGTGTGGCAGACAATGTTGGCAATAGCACATACCTCAACTAGAACATCATTGATCACTGTAGCGAACAGAGTCGGGCTTAAACAGCTGCCCTGGGGGGAGCCCACGATCAGAGCTCACCTCCGACGACCAGAATCCTCCTACTTTCGTAACATACACTCGCATACTAAGCAGCACCGTCACAGCATTAACCAGCTTTTCCCCAGCATCCATGCTGCAAAGCGTGGCACAGATCAAATCAATCCTGACAGTATCATATGCATTCTTTATATCCAGAAAGACTGCAATGACAACTTTTTCATGCAACCAAGCCTCTCTGATGCCAGAAAGGAGATATAGAATGGCGTCCTGAGCGCTTCTACCCTCCCTATAACTGAACTGCACTGGTGGAAAAGATCCGTGATATTCCACGTGCCAAGCAAGCTCTTTAATGAGCATACGCTCATATACCTTGCGCAAATACGACAACAAGGCAATCGGTGTGTAATTTGTCAGGCACGATCTGTCAGAGCCCGCCTTGTGCACAGGAACAAGAATCGTAAAGAGCCAGGCTTTTGGCACATGGCTCCCGTCTAGGAGGCGCTGAAAAAGGAAGAACAGCTCACCCCTAGCAATCAGTACCTTCCTAAAGCACCGAACAGAACGAACCAAACGCACCACTTGTGGTGACAGTTCAGCTCATTCCCTACTAAAGCCGTGTTGATGTGGCTTGCTTACGTCAACCATCGTCAGCAATGAATCTGTTTCCGGTACCTCGTGCATGCTCAAAAGCTCCACCACTGGCAACCACCCGCAACCACCTGCCCGAGATGGTTTGCAATTTGGCATTGCTCACGCCTGGTTACATCCAGTAACCTATCCTGGTCCAATCAATTAGCCACGTCTTGTCATATTAGAGGAATGACGTAACAAGTGCTTTGTTGGACTTGTTCATTTTGCTGAGCTGTGATTGCAGTTTCGGAAGGTACTAAACGGCTGATGCAACGTTACTGCGCACACGCGACGTCAAGTTTGGAGCCAAACTGTCTCTAACAGTGGTGCGTTCTGTTCGCTCTGTTCGGTGGTTTAGGAAAGTACTGCATGGTCGACAGCCGGTACATCACACCGTATGTCACACGATCAACCCCTGATGTACTGGCAACCTTGCACTTCATGACAGCAGCCTGGAGTTCGAGCTGGTCAAACTGGACATCAGTGGCCTGCGCGAGCCTGAAGTGAAGTGCACCCTGCGGAGGGTTGCCACACGGAAGAGCGTACACGCTCGTGAACCTAGCATTGCAGGCCTCAGACAAATCAATCTCTCTCAGCACAGTTCTGTCTGGTTGTTGTGAACTCTACACCCACGTTAGTGCCGCCCTCTGGTCCTGAGAGCACAGCATATGCCATGCTACGGCGAGTGATCCTGACTTCCTGACGGCATCACACAAACGATTACCATAATTACGTTTCTCAGATCTAATGAAATAAGACGATTCACTAGCAGTCGCCTTATAAATAAGCCACCTCTCTTCACTAGGACAACGTTTCCAGAGACGGTACGCCTTACATCTATCGCGAACAGCAGACATACATGATCTAGTCCACCACACAGGGTAACTTTTTCTCACTGCTGGTTTCCAGTCGAAGCATTCAACATCACCATGCGTAGTAATCCACTCCGAAAAGCAACCATTATCGGCAAAAGGCCTGGTCCGACTCGCCCTATTCCCATGTGAGCGATCACCAACCGGGTGTAAAATGACCGGGAAGTGATCGCTCTCTCTCAAATCATTTCAAACTTCAAAGCAGAAGAAGTGGGACAGCCCGCAGGAGCAAAGAAACATGTCCAAGACCAATTCTTGCACAACCCCACCCTGCCACCAAATAAATGTCGGTGTACCATTTTGCACAATGTCCAGGCCAAGACTACCAATAGCACTGGACAGACGGCTACCTTTGGAGCTGTTGTGAAGTGACCCCCAATCATGGCGGTGCACATTGAAGTCACCACCAACGATGTAGGGCGCCGAGAACTGGCGAAGCCAAGTTAACCAGTCTTGGGTGGATAGGCTGCCAGTCACGTGAACAAAAGCAATGGTAACCCACTGATTTAGCATCCACACTCTGATGCAGCATGCGCCAATACCAGGACACCTCACGAGTGTAGGCAACCTAACCTAACCTTCCATTTTACAAAAATACCCACGCTTTAATAGTTTTTCATTCTTCGTACACGAGTTATGTCGTATTTATTTATTTATACACTTACAGGAGTCTAACATCGCACACGCTATGCACTCCTACCTTAAACTTAACCTACGACACGAATATACACAATACCATGGAATGCCTAGCTACCGCACCCTGCCCCATAAAATGCCCATTCGCTGTACAGAAACCGAAGTCAGTCCTGAAATGGACCCACGGTCTCCCGGCCACGTGAACACCCAGGACTCCTATGAGATTCCCACTACTATCCAGCCCAACGCGCCGGAACTGCGCTCACCGTCTGCACTCTAGTAGGAAATGCGACACTGACTCCTCAGCCTTGCCGCAGTCGCACATTGGAGACGGCCTCCACCCCGACGAAACATAAGCCCATTGCAGAGAGCGTGACCCGTCCGCAGACGCGACCGAGCCCGGCATCTCTCCTAGAGAGAATCCCTAGAACCACTGGTGTGGAAATCGAAGGATGAATGGCATGAAGGTGCCTTCCCTTCTCGCAGCTGTCCCATTCCACCTGCCACTCTGCAACAGATAGAGACTGCAAAACCGGTCAGAGGTCTCTATGCGACAGGGCAAACTGCACAGGGTTCCTTCCCCCCTCCCTTTCCTGGCGAGGGCATCATCCGCCTCATAGCTAGGGATCCTGTGGACCCATCGGATCCTGACAGCATACCACTCACACTTCGCCCAGAAAAGCTTAGATCCAATTTCCAATTCTAGCGGGTGATACACGTCCAACAGCCGGCAGGACCACTGGAGGAACTTGATACGGACTGTGGAGTCCGAAGACCACACAACGGGGGACTCGAAGGTACAGACCAATATCCAGCGCAACTGCAAGCGCTACCAGCTCCCCGACAAAACTTGAAGGCACGAACTGGAGCTGCCGAGCGAAGCAAAGCTTGAAGTCTTCCACAAACACACCGATGCCACCAGACCAAGTACTCAGGCAAATAGAGGCGTCGCAAAAGATGCGAACCTCTTCACTCACGTCCCTGTCCCCACTCCCGTCCCCCACGCTGCACATATCCGCCAGCTCCCCACCACGCCCTGGGACGCACCGGGCGCACAAGGACTGGCAGGTGGAAACGACCAAGACAGTCCTCACCAATCAACGTGGCACACGTGACCCAGAACACCCAAGCGACACCTGACCGGTGGGTGAATCACACCGTAATCGAGGATGATCCTGGCAATGGAGTCCGAACAATCCCTAGCCACAGCACAGAGGCACAGAGAGACCAGAAGTTCCTTCGCCCTGACCCGCACTGGCTGCTCCCCAGCCTCCACCAGCAGCGCCGAAACTGGGGTGGACGACAGACAACCAGTGACAGATTGGTGACAGGCATTCAGTGTCACCTGAACCGGCCTCCAATTTCCCCTTCGACAAGGCCAGGAATGGCAGGTGAAAGTCTACAGCAGACCTAACATAAAGACAGGATCGCCCTGCTAGCGGTTAATCGATTGGGGGAGAGAGCCAGCAGCCGTCTTGTGCCGCGTTCTTGGTGCAAGAAGGTTATCATTGCTACCTTGCAAAATGGTTGGCAACAATAACACCTATGTAAGTGAAAACAAAACAACAATGAGGTATTGTCATGCCGGCGATTTAATTTCTGCCACTCCCTGAAAAATAAAAATGACAAAGCCGCCGGGGCTAAAGAATTCAACTTTGTTCTACAAAAGCGTATTTATTTACTTATTTTCAATAAAAATATTTAATGGTCAGTAACTGGAGACCGAGTACGGAAAAGGGGTCGGGGCTGCATCGTGCCTGGGGTTGCTGATTGAGTGAGCGAAGCGACAATTTGATTGACGAAACTGTTTGATTGGTCAAACATGGACATACACAGAAACAAACAAACTGTACCAGTGTTGCAAACGTTGCATCCAACAACATCCATGCGTACAACGGATTTGCGCAAGCAATACAACGTTGTTAGCCGGCGAAAAAAGTTTTCATGTAACGATGCTTGAGCGTGCCAAGTTTTAAACCTGTGCATCCAGTGATTTGAGCCACAGGATGGGCTGATTGAGTGAGCGAATCGAACGAAAATCAGCGTTTGTTAGCCAGTGTGAGCAAAAATTGGAATAAAGAAACTCAATTCGGTGAAAGTGTTTGTTAGCCATGTGCGTCAAAATTGAATTGAAGAAACTTAGTTCGGTGGAACATGGACATACACATGGCGACCAAACCGTGCCAGTGTTGTAAACGGTGCATCTATGACCAGCCGTGCGTAGGACGGGCTTCCTCTAGTTTAAAGTATAATATTCATTCCCATTCTTAGTCGACATTACTGAATGTCATAAAAAAAAGGTACACAGATTTCAAACAGGTACGTAAAATGTGCTGTAAAAAAAAGGGTTATATGATTGAAGTTTCACTTTACTTGTTAAAATGTACACGGATAAAAATGGATGATTTTTAATTTAAATAATGAAATCTACAATTCAGAAAATTACATCTGTTTAGTTCAGTTGTGCTTTACGAATTGTAAATTTAAAAACGTAACGCACAACAGCACTTGCAACAGATGCAATTTACTGAATTGTACATTTGATTTTTTAAATTAAAAATCATCCAATTTATCCATGTACATTTTAACAAGCAAAATGAAACTTCAATCATACCACCTTTTTTTTACGGCACACTTGACGTTTTTGTTTGTAGTA
>JAHWFP010007806.1:34150-52333 GCA_023313725.1 Lithobius niger | reverse complement strand
TACACCTAGACCCCGACTGTCAAAGCTTGTCCGTGTTCCTTGTAGGTTTTGACTTTTAGACCCTTACTCTTAACATTTAACGTTTCCGTTTTTTGTTTATTATTACAGAAAAGGTTGTCTGTGCAGTGACGAGATACAACCACTCCCTGCAGGTGCAAAAATAGTCCACAGAGTAAACTTGAGATAAAAAGGGCGGTATTCCCGCTATATCTGCACCACTGAGACCTATACTCAGGGTTTATCAGAGCTCTCAACGATGACTGATACTCTCGTCCGGTAGCAATCCTTGTAATTGCCTGGCATTGTACACACCGATGTTACCGTATGAAAATATACGACTATCGTGGGCTCACCCATTTGTGAAAAGAGAACTGCAGTACATATGCATTGTGCATTCCCAGGCAACGTCCCCTTCCTTTTACGAAATGCCTGTCTGTTCGGTATAGTGTCCGACACTTGCGACAACTGCATGAAATTGCGGTGTGTATATGGATTCTCTTACTTCTATGTTATAAAATCTCTATTGCACTGCTGTGGGCTTGTTGCCCTCGAATGACCCGTTCCTTGAAAGCAACAATGATCCTGGCGACCCTTGGCACACAACGTGAAATGGTTTTTTTGTGATAACCCCACAGAGTCACTACAATTTGCTGGATGCTTCCTGTAGCAAAGTAACTTGCCTTAATTAGTAATAGTTGCATAGTTGGAATCGAATTTCTACAGCAAGATGTATCGTTCCAGTTATAGTGCTATGTCATTGAGGAAAATTGTTTAGTTAAGTTTAGTTTAGTTTATTGAGCTTAAGTGTGCGCTACACCACTTCCAACATCTGAAATGTATAGGATCTAACGAGAACGAGAACGCGCAGCGCCCGAGGTATTGTTGCACTCAACATGAGGTAAACGGATAATTTGAATTTTATTAGAGCTGTGGCCCTTAGCCAAGGGTAAACGGATAAGATTGATTGATTGATTGATTTATTACGCAGAAAATTGGTCCAGGACCACGCATTCTGCGACTAACTACATATAAGTACAGAGAAAACTATTGAACAAAGAGAAGCACCCCGGGGGCAACAAAAGTAAGGAACCACCAGAACACAGATCATAACACACAGACCCCGGGCTTGGTGCAAGGAGAGGGAAATGGAGGAAGGTGAAAAGGTGACAGCGCGAAACCCATACTACAAACGAACCCCAGTATCCTTAACGGAACGAGCTACAGCCGACAGCCTACCTGTAGACACGCGACCATCATTCAGGGACAAAAGACCATCCACAGATTGACCGGCATGGAAGTATCGAGCCAGACCCATCCGCTGAACACGGAAAACCGTACAGTGGAGCAGAAAATGTTCTGGTGTGAGATCCACCGGACACAAAGGAGAGTCCGACCAGCCCATGCGATGACGATGAGCCTCGAGAAGGGAGTGCCCAGTGCGCAAACGCGAGAGAGCCCTAGCAGTCGGCACCGGGAATCTATCAAGGACCGTTGAACGACTGCAAACAGGATGAATGTGGAAGAGATCGCGTCCCGCCGTTGACGCGCGCCATTCAGTGGTCCACAGGTCCATGGACCACCCAGTGAGCACTGGGCGCCTCGACCGGACAGACAAGTGAACACAGAGAGAGCCTACATCACTATCAAATGCTCCCGCCTTCGCCAGGCCATCCGCGAGAACATTCCCATGCAAGCCTGCACGGCCGCGAACCCAACGCAAAAACACCTGGCCACGACGCTCCGCTGCCCACAACTTCCTACATATGGAGTATACAACCGGGTCTCGTAGGTCAAGAGCAGCCACAGCTCGCCGGACAGTCTCAATTGCTGGCTCTGAGTCAGTGTAGATAACAAAAGCAGGGAGAGCAAGATCCAAAGCGACATCCAGTGCCACAGAAATCGCGCAAAGTTCGCAAACAGTGCTGGAGGGCACTGCATCCAGCCTGAAACTTCGAAACACCTTCAAGGACGGGACAACTACTCCTACACCACCATCCCAGGTGTCACGACGAAAAGACGCGTCGCAGAATACCTCGCAGAACTCAGCACCACCTAACCGCTGCACACTGAACACAGACACCAGAGCCGGACACCATACCCAAGGACAAAAAGGACGAGCAATAGCCACATCCATAGGGTGACAAGAAGATAAACGACGGAGGAGAGACGGAGGAGAAACGGATAAGATTCTCTTTCTCAACAGTTTTCGCCTTCTCCGCACGAGCTGTCATTGTTACCACGCGTAGACTTATTGTTGCATTTGCACTAGTGCGAACGATAGCTAATGCGGCGTACAAACATACTAGTGAAGATATGATGGTGGTGGTAGCAGCGTCTGATGTTTTGCACGGTAACCAACCACTGACAAAACAAGACGTATTTGACAAGCCGCGTATTTGACAAGAACAGAACAATTAAAGCAAACGTTTCATGGTTCCACGTTAAATTTCCAAAAAGGGTGTGAT
This sequence comes from Lithobius niger, assembly GCA_023313725.1. Taxonomy (NCBI): domain Eukaryota; kingdom Metazoa; phylum Arthropoda; class Chilopoda; order Lithobiomorpha; family Lithobiidae; genus Lithobius; species Lithobius niger. Next base: position 49,868 of record JAHWFP010007806.1, on the reverse strand, counting down.
GTTGTGATGAATTTTACTTCTTGAATTACGCAAGTTTTGTACTTTTTTTTTTACGTTGCAGCGTACTTCTGAATTTTAATAATTCTTGAATACGAAAGCTTCGTCCTGTTTTTTTTTTTTTTTTATAGTTGTTGGATGTATTTAATCTGTGTTTAATAATCATTAATAAAATTACAAAAGGAGATTTGTGTCGTTAGCGTTGATGCCGCATTTGTGACACACGTGAAACAAAAACGAAACGAATTGTAGAGTTATCCCAGGTCCCAAAACCGAAAAACCATTGTTGCGATCCTACACTGTTCCATTGTTACAAGAGTGCGGAGAAGAAGAAAGCGGTTGAGAAGCTATTCAGGATATTGTGTTGCTGTATGGAAACCAATTCCTCGTCGAAATCTCTGAGAGCTTGCTCGTCCTGGATCTTCCCTCACAGCTTCACTGCACTACCAACTTGGTACTTAAGGGTATTCCACAGCACACTTGGGAGATACTCAACCTTAAGGGCTTGCCAGTTCTAAGGGAATTCTCAGACTACTGTTGTGGCACTTAAGTATGCACTTTAAGCTAAGTGGGTTTCAAGACTGCTACAGTAAACCTCGTTCAAAACCATGGCCACTAGTTACCATGGTAACAGGAAACTTTTACCTTGTTTCAATCCTCGGGTAATAATGGTTGGTCCCAATTTACCCTTTGTTTAAGAATGGCAACTCATGATCATAAACAGTGGTTTAACCTTGGAAAATTTTTGCGGGGGGAGGAAAGGGTCCGGGGTAGAACACGGGATAGAATATTGCAAATCGGTCAGTAGTTGGTATACCATGGACTCATATACCATAACACTACGGTCGTCGTTGCACTTACAGTATATCTACTGTTCTACATACCATCTACCATCTCAGTTAACTCGTTCCAGACAAACTGAAAAATTCATATCTCCCACCCCGAAATTTCAATGAGGCATTTGTCTCATTTCCCACCATAGAAAGAAAACGCCCCTGTGCATACGTCTATTCGTGGGGAAGTCAAACTCTCGTCTAATTAGTCCAGTTGCCAAATGCTGTTTTTTGGCCTAACCTAAAAAAAACTGTCCGCACAAAATGTTTTTGCGCAGAGATGTTCTACAATATGTCCATACTCTGAACCATAATGATGCTACCCTGGCACCCTTGGGGAATTCAAGATGGCGTCTAAAATGGTAACAACAAAATGTTTTTTTTGCTTCTAGCGTCTAAACCGTTCATCCGATTAAAAATTAACTGTTACCAATTATGTTTAGAATAAAATTTCCTGCAAAAAAGGCACTATTGATATTTTTGGTAAAATTAATCATTCTTGCCGAAATTCGTTATTTAAGGCCGTTAATGCATGTTACTTAAACAATTCCTGACTTTAAACAGCTGCAGTACCCGTTCTAATTCGGATAATTGGACGTGATTATAGGCTTAGATGAAAGATAAAGATGTATATTTTCCAACAAGGATAATTAAAGCGATTTATATTAATTAGGAGCAGTTTACCTACGTTTTAGCGCTGTGCTTTGCGCTCTAATTTACAAGTTCCATCTTTAAACAGCTGCAGTACCCGTTCTAAGTCGGATAAATGTACGCGATGAAAGATGAAGATATAATTTCCAACAAGGGTAATTAAAACGATTTATATTAATTAGGAGCTAAGTTACGATAGTTTTTTTTACAGTGTAACGCTGTGCATTTTGCGCTGTGTTACCACAAGTTCCATCTTTAAACTACCGTACATTAGCTTCTAATTAATATAAATAGTTTTAATTGCTCTTGTTTGAAAATATACATCTTCATCTTTCATGTAAGCCTAATCATATCCATTTATCCGAATTAGAACGAGTGATGCAGTAGTTTAAAGATGGAACATGTGGTAAAATAGAGCAAAAACACAGTGCTACAACGTCTGTAACCTGCCGTAGCTTAGCTCCTAATTAATATTAATCGCTTTAATTACCCTTGTTGGAAAATATACATGTTCATCTTTCATATAAGCCTAATCACGTCCATTTATCCGAATTAGAACGGGTACTGCAGCTGTTTAAAGTCAGAAATTGTACATGTAACATGCGTTAACGGCCTAAAATAACTTAAATAACGAATTTCGGCAAGAAGGATTAATTTTACCAAATATATGAACAGAAGCTTTTTTGAAGAAAATGTTATTCTAAACATAATTGGTAACCAGTTAGTTTTCAATCAGATGAACGGCTTAGACGCTAGAAGCAAAAAACCGTTTTTCGTCACCATTTTTGGACGCCATCTTGAATTCCCCAAGGGTGCCAAGGTGGCATCATTATGTTTTGGAGTACGGACATATTGTAGAACATCTCTGGGCAAAAACATTTTGTGCGGACTATTTTTTTGGGTTTTCGTGCCAGCTGCCGGACTAAATGAATGTTTTACCCACTGGAAAATAGCAGGATTGTATGAGAGTACATTGCACAAAATGTTCCTAGTTTTGAAATATCCGCATGTAATTGTTTGCCAACCAAGATCCACAACATTTGTTTCGTAGCTCTAAGTTGCCAGACGTTCGGGGAAAATTCCCGGATGGGAAAATTTACCCTTGTTTTCGAGAGTCAAAAAGTATTTTCATTGTCTTAGTATTTAAGTTTTAATTGTGATTTATGAGAATTGGCTGTTATTCTGTTGTGCAGGAAATTTCATCATCTGTGTCATCATTTTCCTGCTCACCTAAATAATAGTGGATCATTTAAGTCCTGGAAGTGACAATAATTTCAAGGAAATTGCGCGAAAACTAAACTATGGACTAATTTGAAGTGAGATGCCAGCAACAGGAAATATTTTAGAATTCATTCATACGTAATGACTTTTAATTATAACATCCTCGTGGGAAAAAATATTTCTTAAAATCAATGATTCAACTACAACGAATGAATAAATGTACCCAATCGCTAAAAATAATATAAAAGTCAAGTCGAATTTTACCAAATACTAACAATTTTACATTACGTAGGACAGTAAAGCCATTGTCAGAGTGCCAGTGGCATGATTAGGATTTTAACCCAGGGGCCCCTCTTCCCTTAAAAAAAGTGAGGGGGCCAAATGCCAGCAGTGGCGTAAATGACCGTGAAGGATGGGCAACAAGCATGCCCCCCCCCCCAAAAAAAAATAATAATAATATAAAACTAGCCGGGGGGCATAAAATTCTTTGGAATAATGCATAAAAAAAAAAACCACGAGGTAAAGAGCCAACGAAACAGTCTGGCCTTGGGGAAAATCTATTTATTCACTATTTTTTTCAAAATTTCTTTTTGATGAAACCATACATTATTATGTAAAGCAAGAAAAATATATGTACAATACATAAAAAGAAGTTATGCGATTTTTGCCAGGGGGTGAAAATGGGGAGTAAAATTTGCCCCCTTACCCGAAAAAAAATATTTATTTATGCCACTGAATGCCAGCAAGTCAGTCACATCATTTGAATTCGGGTCATGCTACTCCAACGAAACGTAAGTACATAAAGGTGGCCTACGGGTTTACGTTATTTCTAATGCATGATTTTCGCTGATGGCTTTTTGTTTCCAATTTTCCTTTGTAGTAAGCCAGAGTAGCAGGCGGGGGGGGGGGGGGATCGCAACATTGTGTGAACAGTATTAGATGGGAGACAAGGTGTAGTTTGCCACAATATAGTATTGCCAGATTTGCTACACCAATATTTATCATTTTTGTCATGAAATAAATGAACATTTGATGTTGCATTACAAGACGTATTGAAATACACAACGCACATGGTCCCTCAATTAAAATAACTTTTTAAAAGACTTAACACAATAACGATGAATAGATGGCTTTTTCTGTACGTCTTTTCCCTGGTTGCAGACATGTTGCCTGCGTCAGGATCAAGTCTAGTTTTATTACTAATCTCCACCTGAAAATACGTAACCATTTTCTTCCCCCCCCCCCCTCCCTCTCCAACAATTGTATGGTTTTTTTTTTACGAATTCGTTTTTATGCGTTGTGCTTAGTACCTATAAGGGCGTAATGACCAGTGAGTTTGAAAAAAAAATTAATTTTAAGTTGTAAACAAAAGTTAGAAAAATAGTTTGCTTAAACAAAGTGCGACCCCCCTAAAAATGATTTTTTTGCGACCCCCCCCTTCAGTAAATTCCTTCGCCCGTCGGTTCCACAACTGGGGGGTCTGGGGGAGCGTTGTGAACTCCCCCAGCAGGGTCCGGGGAAGCCAACGCTTTTTTTTTTGCATTGTAAGCATTTTAAACGTCGTCATTTACTCATTAAAAAAAAATAGCATACGTATTTTATAGAATTATACAATATACTGTACATTATAATCAATAATCATTATAATTATTAATTATCACATAAGATAAGAAATATCTTTTACATGCGCCGTGCACGTACGACTAAACCTGAGTTGAGTGCGCGAACGCTCATAGATGGGGAATTCCCCTGCAGAAAGTCACGCCCACAAAGTTGGTATTAAATTAGAAAGATTAGTTGTTAGAACGGAGAGATTATAATTAGAATTACATTTTAGAAAAGATAAAAGTACTTTACAGTTAATCAATTTTATTAATGATTAAATTTCAGGAGGAAAAAAAGATTTTAAGATTAGAAGATTTAAAAAAACGTAAAATAATTTTTTTCCGGCTTATGTATCGCGACCCCCGAGAGGACGCCTGCGACCCCGTTTGCGGTCCCGACCCATAGTTGAAAACTACTGGATTAGAGAACGTCATCTGGCGCTATAAACGTCAACTGGGGAAAAAGTTTGGATTGTTTAGAAAAAAAACACACTTCTTAATTTCTTTGATAAATTTGAAAAAGGTTTTTTCCAAGCCACGTGTCACGTCTATAATAGCCCCGAGCTTTTCAATTTCCCCCTTTTGATGCGCAAATAATTCGATATGTGAAGCACAGCGAAGATTTCGTTTTAAAATGTGTCAGGCCCGGAGCTATACAAGTGGCGTCTCCCTCATTTAGGTCCGCCCGCTCAATCGATCGTTTCGAAGTTGTCGTTCGACTCAAGAAAATTGAAAACGACGACGCATTTGTATTAAATCCCCCTTTTGATGGTATTAATTTTGGCAGCCACGGGCTGCACATTATGACGCGCGAGTAGATTCGTTTAAAATAAAAACTTCTCTGCACATTGTAAAAAAAAAAAAAAAAAAAAAAAAAAATAGTAACGCTTTTAATGACTTATTGAAGCGACTTGCCGCCTTGCCCAGTAACTACTCCGTGCAGCGCTTAGTAGCCTACACTATTATAGGTCATGGTTACCGTAGCACTAGTTTTGGCGGCGTAGCACTCCCGCGTGTGCTTCAGTGCTCCAATTTGAAAGTAGCCGAAATTTGAAAGTCACAGTGTTACGAGCTCCGATGTATTGCACCGCACCACCTTAAAGGCCGGTTGCCACGAAATTAGCATTGTAGCATGTAGGCCTATCGAGTTCTGTCTCGCAGGAAGCAAAGGAATGCACAAAGCAAAACTTTTAAACGCTACAAACAAGCCACGTGACTCTTTAATTATTGAGTAAAAATTTGGTACGCCCTCGTGCACCTGGAAACAAGCAATAAAGATTAACGATATTAGTGTCACTAGCTGACGCCACGGAAAAATATATAGAAATTCCCCTGGCGCCATCTAGTGACATTAATATCGTTAATCCTTATAGCTTGTTTCCAGGAGCGCGAAGACGTACTAAATTTTTACTCAGTAATTAAGGAGTCACGTGGCTTGTTTGTTGCGTTTAAAAGTTTTGCTTTGTGCATTCCTTTGCTTCCTGTGAGCGAGAACTCGATAGGCCTAGATGCTGCAATGCTAATTTGGTGGCAACCGGCCTTTAATGCGACATGTCGCGGTTCATGCTCGAATGTAGTTCCAAAGTTTAATCACGTGAGTGGTAATATTTCGTGGAATGCACCGAAAACATTCTTCAGTATTAAAACAAAATGTCCAAAATCTTGACCAGACAGAAGAAAATTTGATGCTAAGCAATGCGTTACTACGTGCCTGCAAGGTCAAAATTACTGCAGTTATATGGTTGGTGTTGTGTTTATGGACCAATTTTGATGTCTTTCTTACACCACCCCAGGTTGAATTGCAGCCGCGAGCAGCCAGTCTGGTTTGGCCTGAGGCGGATTATAGCGTAGGGTTGAGTACGGTGGCGAAAAATACTGTGTGGCGGGAATCAATATGACAAGCAGTACTTTCCTAAACCACCGAACAGAGCGAATAGAACGCACCACTGTTAGAGACAGTTTGACTCCAAACTTGACGTCGCGACGTGCACAGTAACGTTGCATCAGCCATTTAGTACCTTCTGAAACTGCTATCACAGCTCAGCAAAATCAACATGCTCAACAGAGCACTTGTTCCGTCAAACCTTTAACGTGACCAGACGTGGCTAATTGATTGGACCAGGCTAGGCTAATGGATGTAACCAGGCGCGAGCAATGCCAAATTGCAAACCATCTCGGGGAGGTGGTTGCGTTTGTTTGCCAGTGGTGGAGCTTTTGAGCACGCGCGAGGTACCGGAAACAGATCATCACTGACGATGGTTGACGTAAGCAAGCCACATGAACACGGCTATAGTAGAGAATGAGTTGAACTGTCACCAACAGTGGTGCGTTTGGTTTGTTCTGTTCGGTGCTTTAGGAAGGTACTGAAATGGTGTAACCGTGTGATGAAGGATTCATTTATTGGAGTCCTTTCAGAGCAGTCGTAAACCTGACTTTAGTTAACGTAGAAACCGAGATCGAAAACTTAATGCTGAAACAGTCTGTTTACTACTTGAATTAAGGGAAACTCGCTTGAAGCCGCTTGAACAGCAGAAAAGCAATGCATGTTCAGCTGGTACCTAAGCTGGCAATATTTCAGACAAAATAATTGTAAGCACTATCCTCAATTAAGCCGAAAACTGGAAACATACATCTTATCTCGTCTAAAGCCCCCATGTCGTACCAAGCAATAGCGGTCCTCCTCCTCAATCTAATGACAACCCGGTACTGACTAACCTACCCCATAATTGAATCATTAACCCACAGGGGAAATAAACGTAGGAAACATTGTGACCAAAAGACTGCTTCAAGAAAATTAATGGACGTTCAGTCACAGTGTATCAACTACCCTAATTCTGAAGATTGCCTCTGCTCCGCCTATTTCGGTTTCCAGGTCTTGATGAGGCTATTGACTGCTGTGCTGTTCCTTTAAAATCTTGCCGTATTTCTAAGGAAACGATTCGAAACCTAGAGGCGAATAACCCAACACCCTTTGGCGATTGGAGAAGTTCAGCACTTATGTGCACCTTGTGCGAAATACAAATAACAATTTTTAAAATGGTTCAAGGAATAACGAGCAGGAAATTGTCCTGATTGGAGACTCCCATGTTCGTAACAATGTCCTACATGCTGCTGGCACATCTGAAACCTGGACTTGGCTAGGTCTGTATGCCAAACATAGTACCAAACATGTATGTAAAATTTTGAGTAGTTGTGGAAATTCACACTATGGTGTTTTCTGTCGACGGCAATGTTGATAAAGGTGATACACCTCCATATGTTGTGAACCACCTCTCTGTAATCGCTGACGAAGTTTTAAGGTCAAGACCTTCAGCTATCATTTTGTTCTTAGGTATCAGCTATCATTTTGCCTCGCCCACGTACATCTTGTAGGCCCCACGATTTTATTGTGTGTTGTAGCAGTGTACTGGTTAAGATGTGCATTCAACGTAGTTTTAGATTTTCAATTCTAATGGGATCAGGTTTTGAACCGGAGGTTGTTTTGCCAGGGATGGCGTCCATCTAACTCATCGGCGCAAGTCCATTATGAGTAAAGAAATACTTTCAGCTCTCAGTGATTCTACCTATTAGGGAAACTGGATTCGGTAATGGAGCATCCCTTTTCACAAATTGTGTCCCGCTCACTGTAATGTTCTTAATGTTTGGACGTTATTAGTGCTAAAGTGCGATTTGAATTGGGTTACGTACCTGATGGTGACAATACAGATAGCTATACTTAAACAAATATAGTTGCCTATACTTAAATAAGTTTGCCAGTAAAAATGTTTTACATGTTGTAACTGGCGATTTCAATATGTCCTCTATTAACATGGGTGACAAGCACCTTATCGAGGAATTATCAAAAGTATTTTCTTGACTGTAGGCCAGAACTAGGTCTCCCTCAGCTGGTTACTAAGCCCACACGTTGCAATAATATCCTCGACCTGATTTTAGTATATTCTGAACGATCTGTTTTTGATGTATCGGTGTCTTACCACTTCGACAGCAGCGATCATAACATGGCAGAGTTCCATATCCATGGAAGGGATCCCTGCTATTCCCAGAAAGTTGAGTCCGACAAACAGGATAAATTTGAATGGCTCCGAGCAGCTCTAGGGAATGTAAACTGGTCGTGTACACTAGCTGCCTGAAGATGATGTCAACGAGATATGGCCACTTTTTTCTTCTGTTCAAGCAAAATTTACTTTAAGTCCAGGGAGCATTTTTATTCTATTAAGTCGCAGATCCAAAAACCATTGAGTAAATGTCTTTTTTTTTTAATCTTTAACTTTGGCCTGCGCTCGAAAGATGTCGTACACCATCAAACGAGCAACGTTATAAAATCATTACGTATTCGAAATTAGCTCGTGAATATGGAATTGTTAAGGAACAAAAGGTTATTCGCGAAGGCAATGTTGGGACTCTTTTGTGATTCGTTAGAAGGAAAACCAGATCTAAGTATCAGTTAGACAATGGCGTACGGTAACAATGCGGTAAGAACGCCGAATCGATCGTGTGCCGAAGGCCAACACGAGATCAACAGAGGCTTTCTTACCACATTGTTGCCGAACAACGTTGTCTAACACACTTGTACAACGAGACCATTGTTGCGAGTCGCGTGCAGTCTTAAATTCCTGAAAGCCGACTCCATTGTGGCTATACATTGGCGGTGGCCAACATAGCCGACGATTTGTTTGATGATTCAGATACAAATGTGTTGCTGTCTCAAATTCCTTTAAATGTGGAAGGTGAATGGGTTTTGTACGATGCTGATTCGCCAGCAGCCTCAGGTAGTGTTAATATTCTTTGTTTTTTCTTTGGGTTCCGTGGCGTGCAGTCTTCATGGTAGTAAGATTGCACGGCACTATAGTCCAACAATCATTCCATTGTTGCAGCCGTGCATCTTTACAAAATTAAGGCACGGCTACAACAATGGAAGAGTTGTACAAACTTCTTATACCTCCTGTACTTGCTAATGAATCTTTCGTCATAGGTGATACACACAAAGCAAATACTTTAAATGCTTGCTTTGCAAAAAAAAATTGTAACTGATAATGGCGTTATGCAAGTTTTGACTATTCCTAGAACTACAGTGTTGTCAAATTCCTAGTTTTACTGCACAAAATGTGCTTGAGTCAATGTCCAACTTGAAGCCAAGCGTTCTGTTGGACAGGAGGTTTTTCTGCTGCTTCTAATAGAGTAATTAAAGACGAGATTTGTGCCCTCCTTAGCTTCTATTTGAAGTAGGTATCTATCAAACATCTGGCTAAGTTCTGAGTATTTGGAAATCTACCAATGTGGTGCCTATTTTTTTTTTTTTTAAAGGTGAGGCCAGTAATCTTAGTAATGGCCGACCTATTACACTAACTTGTGTTTCAACCAAGATAATGGAAAAAAGCCATTCGAGCCAGTGTGTTAAAGTTTGTGTATAATAATAATTTGCTGTCAGACGAGCAGTTTGGATTTCTTCCTGGCAGATCAACTGTCATGCAGTTTCTGTTTGTTCTTGACAATTGGACTGCTTATCTTGATGAAGGCATTTCAGTTGATGTAGTACTTTTAGATTTTGCGAAGGCCTTTGATCTGTTTCTCATCCTATAGTCCCACTTAAATCTGAATAATGCCATTTGAGCAATATCGTGACCTGATATAACAGTGATTAAACACTGCTTTACCGATTGTTGAACATATTGTTTGCCCCCGTTTTTCGTATAATGTCCGCAAAACGGGGCATTGTGTTCAACAATCATTAAAGCATTGTTTAACCTTTGTTGGCTACAAAAGATGGCGTAACTCAGAATTGTTATGCCCACCCTTGTTGAACATATGGTTTGAATTTGCGCTCGTGTCTGTTCATTGTTAGACGAACTTCCCCTTAACAACAAGAGCGATCGAAGCATCGCTCGTGTTTTTGTACTGTAGGAACAATGAGCATTATAAATGATAACAACCGAAACCCTAGCTACATTATAAAACAATGCACACACTTGTGACAATGTTTTATAATGCCCTCGAGTTTCGGTCATTATCCTTCAATTATATGGCATTCGATGTTCCTTGCTTAATTGGCATACTGACTTAACTGGTCGTATAGCCAGGGAGTTCAATTAGGAAACCAGTACTACAACAATCCAGTTATTAAAGGAGTTCCACAGGGTTTTGTTCTAGGCCCTCTGTTGTTCATTTTATTTTTAAATTATCGTGTATCTGACCAGGATTATGCAAATATGCAAGTAATTTAAACTCTATGCTTAGCACTGTTGTGGATTGGTCTACCGATTAGCAGCTCCTACTTGCACCCAACAAATGTCTAGTCTTTCTGATTGGAAACCAAAACTATTGCTTTGATTACAACTTGTCAGATGATTGTTCGTTTCAACTATGGATTGTTGATCCTCTGAAAAGCCAAACCATTCTCAACTTAGTAGACATTCGCTTATAAAAATTGCGTTTTGAATTGTTGAAGCACTATGGCTAAAAACACAGTTACCTAATATTTCAGAGTGATTATCAAATCGGCTCCATTATTGAAGGTTTAAAATCAAAATAAAACAATAAAACTCATTCAGTCATGCTCTAGTTCACCAAGTCGTTATATTGGTGGAAGCATAGTACGTGAGGGATACTGGGAACATGGGTGGCCTGTATAGAAAACTGAAGGGTCGAAGTAAGGGGTGGACAGTTGAAAAAAAACCACGGAGACGTGCAAGGTGAGTAAAAAAAAAATTAAGGATAACAAAAAGACTTTCTAATAATGCTTCAGAAAGGCATGAAGGTTGGAGGGCTGTAAAAATGTTTTGAAGATTAGGTGAAAGTGAAAAGAATTAAGTGCTGCAGATTAGTTTTTTTTAAAGAAGAATAGAATAGAAATTTATTTTCATGCAAAAAACTGAGGAAATATCATCTCTTACGAACTTGTTTTTATACGGAAGAGCCCATTACACATACCAAAATGTAGCATAATATCGTATAGTGAAAACATACATGCAAAAGTGTCTTAGTTATCATGGAAGGTTTTTAACATTGGTAATTAATTCTGTTGTAACAAGACAGTTTTTTGTTGCTGGCATAAACAATGAGGTGCTGATCGCCCAGTTTTGACGATCTCAGTACTACACAACAATGCATCAAGCTTGACAGCATTATCCCAGGCCTGGAGGACTGAGATTACAGTCCAGGCATGAAGGGCTGATATCGACTATGCCTCCGTGTTGTTGCTTCTTTATTGGTACTTCTATGACATACGAATGAAAAATATAGGAAAAAACAAAATGTCGAAGAACATTCGTGCTAAGTGTGGTTCTGTCATTGTTTGCGTATTTAATGTCTGCGTAAAGTATCTAGTTATTTGCTGTTGATCTTAATGAAAGCCTGGTTGCAGATTCTTAAATGATGTTTGGGGTGCTGATTGCTTTTACCCCCTGGAAATTTTATGGATTTAAAATTTGTGAACTGTAGCGATCTCTTCACTCGACTTGTTACTACAGTAATGTAATGTACCATTATTTCTTTGAAACTGTACACCAAATAAAGTACTAATATCGCCTAATAAGGCAATCTCAAAATATGCTTCTAATAACCTGACAATTTTAGATTCAACCCCTTTGTTCTTCGTAAACAAAATCAAATTATCAACATAAGATAGAAGTATGGGTTTGGTTCCTAAATATTTAAAACAATTAAAGACTGGAAAATTCGTAAATCTTACCATGTTCAATATTTTTTTTACAGTTCCTGGAACCACATGTGTCCAATTTGGTAAAGTTCAAAAACAGCTCTATTTAACAGCCACACTTTGTTCTTCTTATTGTATTGTTCTGAAACCCTCTGTAGAATTCGCATGTAAATTTTAGTATCTAACAGGCCATGTAGATAGGCACATTTAATTAATCTCTATGTGCATATTCTCCTAATTAAGCAATGATACCAACAATACAAAGAAATACCTCGTCATAATCAATATCACATATTTGACGAAACCCCCTACTCTACCAGGCAGGATCAGCACTTTTTAATAGCCCCACTGGTACCTTGTTTAGCTTTATACACCCATTTACATCCTAGGACTTTTGTGCCTGTTGGAGTACAGACTCCCTCGTAGACCTTTTGCCTTTGAAAGGACTCGACTTCAACGTTCATGGATTGCTTAAACTCCTTCCTTTAAGAAGTAATCACTTCTTCACACGTGACAAGTTCGACTATATACAAGAGTGCACTTCTGCATGACTTGAGCTCATCAGATTCGTACTCATTCAAATTCTTATGACTACTACAAGATAGATGTACTACGTCAGTCATTTGATGAGGGAAGCCTAAACCAGGCCTCACGTATTTATTTTCAGTAAAAAACCGTTTCACATCAGTTACACTTCTAAATTTCATGCCCTCTGGGTTATAATAATATACATCAATTTGCTCTGGAGATTTCCCCTTTTTCGAACTACTTGTTCCCTAGTCCATTAGTAAAGTCAATGCGTTTTAACACAGGTGTTGGACCGCCACTCCTTGTAAAGCGAGCTACCCTACCCTTTGGTGACTCATCTGCTATCTTCAGCGACGCCCCCTCCCTACTAAAGCAAATTGGCTGGGATTCGGTTGTGGGCCTAGTAGGTTTTTCGTGAAGCCCAAGACTATCTCTATTTGCACCAGACTTAGAATCGTCACCATCTGAATCTCATTCATACCTGAATTTAAACATCTCACATTCTTGGCTATCCCGTAAGGAAATGTTTTTGAAACAGATTTCTGTTGCTCCAAAGCATATTCTCTTCAGTTTTTATATGTTTGGTTTCTATAACTGTATTGTACTATGTGTTCCACGCACGGTAGCCCTTAGTTCCTACAGCCAATGAGCACCCCTCCCAGGCTTTAACATCTAATTTGTCCCTTCTCGGTTTGCAGAGATGCACATAACTTTTTTCCCCAGGAGTGCGAAGGCACCTAAGGAAAATGTCTCTACCATAAAGACGCATAAAAGGAATCCTGAAACCTAGGTTAGAATGTGGGTACATATTTTTTAAATACGTAAAAGTACACAATAATTCAGCCCATAAGTAACATGCAGTTTTGTCTCAAGAAATATAGAACATACTCCTTCAATCAAGGTCCTATTATATGTGCGGCTACACCAGTCATTTCTGGCGAGTATGCTTTCATACACTGGTAACCAATGGCTAATCCACTTGAGTATGTACAGAATTTCCCAGAATAGAACTCCATACCATTGTCTGTTTTTATGTCAACTACTAGCGGAGGCGCTCTCTTCGCTCGCTCATTCCGCGTCGTCTCGCTCCCCCCTCATTTAATTTGCCGTTCGGTCGGTAGATGGAATCGTATGTTCGCGCTGCTGGCCGTTGCGTTCCGGGCGCAGCTACTATCTCAGCGGGCCTTGGCTGCTACTCTTATAATTTGCCGTTCCGTCGGTAGATGGTAGAGATGGCATCGTATGCAGCTGTTGCAGATGCAGATTGTTGCTGTGCTGTCGATGACTGCGTTGCAGATCTTGTGTAATTATATATATAGATGACCACACTGTCGCTCTACTCTTATACTTGGTAATTTGCAAGAGCTTTGAAAACATCACTTTTACGTTCTAATGGGAAAACCCATACATATTACATAGCGTGTGTAATCATCCACGATTGATAACACATAATGGCATCCACCCAGGGATTCTTTACGACTAGGTCCCCATACATTGAGATGTAAAAGTTCTAGACGTCTTTTGGTATGGATTTTAGATGTCCCTTTAAAACTATCTCTAGTACACTTGGTGAGGTTACAAATGTCACACTGAGGAGGTTTCCTTCCAAGCCCTACCTGTATATCATGTACATCTTTTAAATTCTGTACGTTGTACAAACCTTTCATGTGTTGATGGGCAAACCTTGAGTGCCACATCTCTATAGCAATTGCATTAGTAACTTACGGAGAAGGCCTAGATTCGTCAGTACTAATCTAATTGCTACATGCGAAATTGTAAACCACTTTCCTGGCCTGAGGGTTAGTTGTTGTTAAGTTGCACAAATTTATCTTCACAACATTGCAAACCTGATACAACTTATTGGTTAACCTCGTACCATGAAGTACGCACTGACGTTCATTTGTTAAGTAAATGCTAAGTACACCCTGATAAATGCTGACATGATTGAGCAATGCAACTGACACGTATTAGGTTCCTGCAAAATGTTGTGATGTACATCACATCTTTTAAAGTTATAGTACTCACAAATTTGCCTTCTTGTATTTGTATTGTATGGTCACATTTCCAATGCCCACACTATATTTACGGCACTTTCTCCTAGACTCACTTTTTTGTTGCTTACAAGGATAAGATTACTAAACCATTCTTGTATGGTGCAGATATGGTGAGTTGCTCCAGAATCTGAGTACCATTATTGTAATCACTGTGTTCGATGCCATATAATACCAGAAGACTTGGGGAATCAGAATTATCACCTAACATCAATGAACTCCACATCATCTACCCCTGCAAAGAAACTGCCAAACTGCTCAGTTTGACTAGTTTTTCCCTCGTCTACCTCGTCCTCGGCCCCATTTTGGAACCTCCGCGATATACTTGCGTCGATGAAATGGCCGGGGTAGGCCAACTGATTGGAGGAGAGTGGCGCAAGTTCTCACAAAATGGCCGCTTTGCCCACAATTAAAGCAAACCTTGCTTGTAAAAGCATCACAGTTAGATTGCTGTGGTTTGCCTCTTGCTGACTTGCACATCTTCTGAAACTTGGCGAATGCCTTATCCATTTTCGCATTATTGGATGACAGCACATTGGAAGATGAAGCTGAGGAACGTTTCATATTCAGTCTAGAATATTCAGCTAACAATTGTGCTCTTTCTTTCGCTGGGGTGAAATTTGAATCATCCCAATGGTATACTTGTTGAACAGTATAGTACTGACACCTCCCTATGACTGACACCTACTTCCTGGAACGCCTGGAAGAATGCGTAGCTTAGTAGATTTTTGGTCCTATGGATGAGGGATCATAAATATGGGATGATAAAAATGAATAATAAAAATGCTAGTGAATTGTTACATTGTTATGTAGTTGCGTGCTGAAATGCTAGTGAACTGTTACATTGTTGTATAGTTGCGTGCTGAAATGCTAGTGAATTGTTACATTGCTGTGTAGTTGCATGCGGAAAGGCTAGTGAACTGTTATATCGTTGTATAGTTACGTGCTGAAATGCTAGTGAATTGTTACATTGTTGTGAAGTTGCATGCTGAAATGCTAGTGAATTGTTACATTGCTATGTAGTTGCATGCTGAAATGCTAGTTAATTATTACATTTTTGTGTAGTTGCATGCTGAAATGCTAGTGAAATGTTACATTGTTGTGCAGTTGCGTGCTGAAATGCTAGTGAAAGGTTACATTGTTGTGCAGTTGCGTGCTGAAACACTAGTGAATTGTTAC